>JAASGW010000092.1:0-65456 GCA_023334395.1 Phytopythium sindhum
ATCGTTCACTGTATAGGAGGCCCCCCAAATTCGGCGAATCTGCGCATTTTTGCCCTAAAGCCGCCTTTCTACCAATGAGATGCACTACATACTCAAACAGCGCGCCGAAATTCGAAATATTGGCCGAGATACGTAAAAAAAACTGGGTGGCCGAGCTATTTTGGCGCGGAGGGTACCAACACCCTCTCTTTCATGCAGTATTAGTTCAATAGTATCTTACACCATATGACTCCAGCACTTTGTAAGAATCGGTAGTAATCCGAAATAATAGTAGTAGTTGTTGCCTCGCTAACAATCTGCTGTAGGCAGGTAGTAGTACGTAATAGTCTGAGTACTAGTAGTAAGTACTTCGTAGTAATCTGAAATGGTGGCAACACTTCTGAGCCGGTTAGCACCGCTCGAAGATTTTGTAGAGCTGCGTCAGGCACGCGATGGGCACGATGACACTCGCGTTGTTCAGGTCGCTCGGCGGGTAGAAGGTCGGCGACTTTGTGGCAGGGAACACCACGTGCTCCAGCACCAGCGCCGCGCGTCCGGGGCTCGAGGGGTACCGCACCTCAGCGTACCAGCGCGCGAGCGCATGCGCGACGTTCTCGAAGCACGGCTCCTCCTCCTCCCAGTTCACCTCGGTGGCCAGGTAGAAGATGAACTCGGGCAGCGAGTGAATGGGTGGCTCGTGGTCCGGGAGGATGCGTGGGAGCGTCCGCAGCATGCCCTGCGAGCACAACATGGTGTGAGATCAGGGCTCATGGTGTACCCATCGCACTAATCCTACTCATGCGTTACATACCTGGGCGTCAATGTCGAGCGCAAAGTACTCGGCGAGCATGGGCCCGTTGGCGATGAGTAGCGTCTGTATTTCCTGCGCGAGCTGGTCCTTGGGCCCGTCCTCTTCGTCGTAACCGTTCCGCGGGTTGTCGAGCGCCTCGAGCACGCACGCGGCGATCGGGATCGGCTCCTGCAGCTGGATGGAGCGCATCTCGCCGAACTGCTGGAACACGCGCTGGTACATGACGTGGAACGCCACCTGCTCGTGCCGGACGAGGTAAAGCTTAGTGCGGTGCTGGAGGAGGCAAAACTGCGGGTTCACGATCCCAACGAATGTATGCTCTCGAAACAACTAGCCACAGCAACGACAGATGCGGTCAGCGGCCGAGTGAAGTGATATGAATGGCGCAGCATCCCTCGCGTGCAACCGTGTACCTTTGAGAGTGCCTTGCTCTTGTGTAGCTGGATGCGGTGCTGAATGTTCTGCACGCTTGTCAGCAACTGCGGGCTCTGCGTCGGGTCCACGCTGCTGCGACGGTCGTCGTCTTTGTTGCCCTCAGGCTCGGGCTCTGCCTCAACCACGATGCACCAGCAAAAGCATATCAGTACTACTCGCTCTGCAATGGGGGCGTTACACCATCGACGCTCGCACCTTCGGACGATCGCTCCATGGCTTCCGCGAGCTTCCTCTTTCTGGATCGTGTAATCAAATCAGAGGGTGAAGTGCTCTCACCATCGATGAGGCCACGGCTAGTATCCTCCGCTCCTGGATTATCTTCAGCTTGGCTTGCTTGGTCAGGTGACAGGGAGGAAGCTGGTTGGGATCGTTGCGAGTCCAGGAAAAAGTACTTATCGATCGTGTTCGCGCGGTGGTCCGTCCGCACTAAGCGCCGAGGAGCCTGCACAATGATACGATCGGGCAAATCATCCAAACGATCATTAGCGAGGGTGTCCTGAGGGTGCGGCAACCAACAAGCACGTGGCAAGTACCTGCGATGGCTGGTACTTTCGCGACGGAGGAGTCGGTTTTTGACTCAAGTCAAGCTCAACAGCTTGGCTGTCCACAGATACCCGGTCGCTCTTGCGCGCGTTGGACTTGCTGGTATCTTCTTCTTCATCGTCGCTTGCTTCGTTCTCATCGCTGTCGTCGCCGCGCTTGGTTTCCTCTTCCTCGTCGTTGTTCAGCGCACTGGCAACGGTCTTGCCACTCGGCTTCTTTGCGTCAAACCCCATTATCGAAGTGATGGGCTGCACCGAGAAGCTGCGACTTTCGTTGCTGCCTTTCAGCTTTGCCTGAAGCGCCTGAGCGATCGAGTCCACGATCTCTTCTTCGTGGAGGAAGTGCACCTGCACACAACGCCGCGCTAAGCCTTAGCTTCAGGACAGATCTCATAGCTAGATTGATGCTGCGTACCTCTCGCTTGGTGGGGTGCACATTCACGTCAATGTTGCGTGCCGGCAGTTCGACGCTGAGGTAGACGAACGGGTGCGTGTGCTTGGGCAGGTAGAGCGAGTAAACGTACTCGCACGCGCGCTTGAGTGCCGAACAGTCGACCAGGCGATTGTTAATGAACAGGATGAAGCTGCTCTTCTTCAGACTACAACAGAGCCATAACGCGTGTCCATGATGATCAGTACGGTATAAATCTCACGTACTTCAGTTTTGACCGCGCGCGTACTTGTAATTGGCGTTGCTGATGAACCCCCGCACTTGATGGTGGAGGTTCATAGCAGTTGACGACGATGACGTTCCCTTGTCGAGCGAGAACTCAAAGAGCTCGTTCGCTAGCTTGCTGCCGTAAATGGTGCGGATGACGTCCAACTGGGACATGGTCTGCGTCGTGTTCACGTCACATGACGCCTCGCGGTGCTGCAGCCAAACGTACAAAAGAGTTAGAAGATGCCAGGAGGCACAGCTCAGTGCAAGGCCAGCAAGTCGGATAAACCATCATCACCATCACACAAACCCTACCTTCTTGCAAACGAAGCCCACGTTCTTGGCGCCAAAGTGAATGGCGTACTTCTGCACCACGTCGAGAATGCGCTGGTACTGCTCGGACGTGTTCTTGAGCGCCTGCCGCCGCGTGTTGAGGTTGTAGAATAGGTCCTCGACCTATATCATAACACATCGTCCGAAAGGAGACACCAAAGTCACGACCTGTTCGCACTCAATGATGCAAAGGACTATGGTACCACACCAAAATGATTGTGCCGTCCTTGCCGGCACATGGCGCCGGATCCACCGACGCGCCGGGCTTCTTCGCGATGAGTTTGCCTTCTCGGTACGACGCCCTGTCCGAGAAGAGCACATGTGAGGACTGAGCTGCCACTTGCTGGTTATAAGCAAAGAGATACACTGGCACAGACTTGTAGGCGCAGGGCTGAGACGCCGTCTTGGATGTGATGGTCACGTGCGCGACGTGCGAGATGCTGGCGAGCGCCTCGCCGCGGAAGCCGAACGACTGGATCTCGCGCAGGTCCTCGAACGCGCGCAGCTTGCTGGTCGTGAAGCGCTCGCACACGATGGGCAAGTCCTCGCGCAGGATGCCGCGCCCGTTGTCCTGGATCTGCAGCAGCTTCATGCCGCCCTGGCTCACCGTCACGGCCACCTGCGTCGCGCCCGCGTCCAGCGCGTTTTCCAGCAGCTCCTTGATGGCGTTCGACGGCCGGTGCACCACCTCGCCCGCCGCGATGCGATTCACCACCTCCGCGCTCAGCCGCTGGATGCGCGGCACGGCCGCCGTCGCCGCCGCCGGTGCCTCGCGCCGGTTCTCCCTCATGCCTGTCGCGCGTGTACTGGCGATCGGTCTCTTCCTCTCTTCTTCTCTGTCCTTTTAGCAGCAGGATCGGCTTTCTCTCCGCTGGGTTACGCTTGGCACCTTCAAAGTCGGTTGTGCCGCCAAAAAGGCCAAAAGTATTGACGCTTGGCGCCAAAAGGAAGACCAATTATACTGAAATAAGGCAAATGAAGTTAGCTGGCGTAACCAACCCTCTAGTAATCGTTAGTTGAGTAGACGGACTATTTATTAAGCAGGCAGGGTTACGGTTACGGTGTACGTACCCGATGTGAGGTGGTAAACACCCCAGTTGGCTAGTTTGTGGTACCTTTTTGGACTGGCAATTGGTTACGCGAGCGTAACCGGAGACGGCGGCGACGACGACGATGGCGGCGGAGGCGCCAGCGCTGCGCTTCCGCGTGCGCAAGGCGTCCAAGTACCTGTTCGACTGCGCGGGCGTAGATCCTGCGGACGCCGCGGAGCTGCAGAGCCTCGCGCTGGTCGCGGTGCGCGCCGAGGAGATGGCGACGCTCGGGTACCGTGGCGAGTTGATGGCGCCAAGCCTGGCGGCGGCACGCTACTGACGCTTTCGGTGCGTTCATTGCCGACAGGATCGACGAGGTGGACGTCCGCAAGCGCCTCAACCTGGATGAGGTCGATCGGATGATCGCGTGCTCCCAGCTACACGTATGAATCACGTGCGCTGCTGACCTCGACCCAGCCGATCGTCTTCCTGGACTGACATGTTCCGTGTTCTTGCGACTGAATGGCCAGCCGCCGGAGATTGTGGTGGCACCCGCGACGACGGAGCATCGGGAGCAGTTCGAGTCATTCGCCAAGTACCTGACCGATCGCAAGCGGGTGGGTAGGGGACGACAGATCACCAACAATCGTGTCCTCTGATGCCTAACTCACAGCGTTCTTTGCGGATAACTAGGCTGGGGTCGCACCGCTGGCCGACGGAGTTATACTGCTGCTCGCGCCGCTCTCGGGCACCCACGGTTTCCTCCGCTGCGTTGTGATCACGACCGAGACTACCGCAGGAGGTGGTGACGTCGTGGCCGTGTCGGCGATGCCCTTGCCTAAGAAATTGCCGTCTCGTGCCTCTGCGATCGAAGAGGGCAAGACGCACAAGGCGTCATCTACGCCTCCAAAGTCACTAGATACTGCTAGCGCTGTTGCGGTTCCGTCTCCAGCAAAGCACAGCCGGAAGCGACCACGGCACGAGCGCACTGCGAGCCCCGATGGAGGCGCGGACGGCATTACTCCTGCTGATGCTGATACGGCAAAGCCGAATGCTAGCCCCGCTGAACAAGCGGAATCCAAAGGCAGGAAAAGCGCAAAGGCCCGACAGGAGGTGCGTTGGTCTACTATAGCCTGGGTGTCTGCTTCTGCAAAAGATGTGGCGATTGTTTGGCTAACACTGCCACCCATGCGTTGTAGACAACCCACGAGACCCAAGGAGCAGTGGATGCAGTCGCCAAGAGCCCGGATACTGCGACGATTGACGCGCTGAATAGGCGGTCACGCAAGGCATTGTTCGCACAGCTACGGTACGCAGATTGGCATCTTGTCACGCTGCACTGCTTCTCCGACTGACGCTTTTGCTTCGGTGCTTGTACACAGGCAAGAGCACGATACGTTCCACGCCAGCCGCTATGAACGACTGCTCAGGTGGGGTGAGCGAGCGGCGCCTCCACCGTAAATCGATGTCACGTGTGGTCAACAGTTCATCATCGTGACCGTCAGCGATATACGGCGGGTCTACGCATTGCGCGTCGCCATGCTGCTCACCTTGAACATCGCGCAGACGCTCTGACGGCTGCTGCCGCCACTCATCAGTGCAAACTTCGAGGCAAACGCTACACCCGATAGGTTTGCCTCATGACCCGCGCTGATACTGCGCCGGGTTGAAGCAAGGGTGTTCATTCAGTGGCGTTCTCCTCAGCAGCAGTCTGCTTCTTGCCACTCGATGCAAGTCACCTGTGCGATGTCGTGACTAGGCATTTTGAGCATCGATCGGCTCCAACGCATGAGAGAACCCGAGCGCCATCGATGCCTCGCATTGACGGAAGCATGTGCAACAGTGCTTCCTTGCAATCAGTTCGCCTAGTCCATAATCGTAGTCCATTCCGCCTTGATAAAGTGGCAATACGGTGTACGCTGTATGGTCTTCTATGCGTTTCGCAGGGCTTCCATCTCCTTGAGCTCCTTCGGCACCTTGGTCGTGAGGACCTCAACCCCCGTCTCCGTGATCTGCACACAGCGAATACACAATGCGGTCAGTTCTGCAAAGGCTAATGCACAGACATCAGTGAGCAAACACTTTACCACGACGTCGTCTTCGATCCGGATGCCGACGCCGCGGAACTCCTCCGGCAGGTCCATGTCATTCTTGGGCAGGTAGATGCCCGGCTCGATCGTGATGACCATGCCGGGAACCAGGGGCGTGCCACGCGTCACATGGGGCGTGTCGTGCGTGTCCATACCCAGGTAGTGGCCAATGTGCGTCGGGTTGTACTTTTGGAACTCGACCAGCGCGTTCCGCGAGAAGCGCGCGGCGTTCGCGCTCTTCTTCATAATGCCAAACTCCTTCATCGCGTCCATCATGAGCGTGACCGAGTAGTCGTGCACGTTGTCGAGGCTCACGGGCTGCTTGCTCTCGATCTGCTGCTTCAGGTAACTGATGCACTTCTTCTGCACGTCGAGCACGAACTCGTACAACTGGGTGTGTCCAGGCGGCAGCGGGCCGCCGACGGGCCACGTGCGAGTGATGTCACTCACGTATCCGCCGGCGACTTCGCAGCCCGAGTCGACAAGCACGAGCTCGTTCGGGTGCAGCACGTCGCGCTTCGCGAGGTAGTGGATAACCGCAGCGTTCGACCCGGCGCCAACGACATTCGGGAACGCATTGCCCAGCGCACCGTTGCGCTTGCACGAACCCTCGAACTCGGCCGCAAGCGCGCGCTCCGTCATGCCCGGACACGTGCGACTCATCATATCGATGAAGCCCTGGCAGCCAATGTCGGCGGCCACACGCATGCGGTCGAGCTCGCGCTCGGACTTGACCACGCGCAGCTGTTCGACGAGGATGTCGCCCGAGATAAACTTGTCATGGAACGGCTTGGTCGCGTTGATAAAGCTCACGGGGAAGCGGCCGCCGTCCGGCGCGAGCACGAACACGCGCTCGAGGCCCTTGAGCACCTGCGAGAGCCCGCGCTCGAGGTCCGTCACCTGGAACGACTCGTCCGCGCCGTAGCGCTCGCACGCCGCCTCCAGGCCGATGCGTGCGCCGTCCCACTGCTCGCTGTGGCGGTCGCGGGGTAGCACAAACAGCACGAACGAGCACTCGAAGTTGCGCTTGACCAGCACGGCGTGCGCACCGGGCTCCTCGACGCCCGTCAGGTAGAGGAAGTTGGCGTTCTGGTGGAACTCGAACGGGATGTCGTGCGTCATATACTTGACGTCCGCCGCGTTGATCTGTTCCCATAACCAACGCTACCCGTCAGCGTTCTGCTAGGTGCCTTACTGCGCTAGGAGCATGGCGACGGGTTCCGCCGTATACAAAGAGAAAGCACGTACGACGAGTGCAGAGTCGTTGGGCAGCACATCGAACAGCCGCCGGCGCCGCTGCTCGAACTCGGACGCCGGCAGCCCTGCCACACACAGAGCATACAAACCAACAACACAACGGTGAGTACCCATGTCGCTAAGACCACCCGAGGGAGGAGCTTGCGTGTCACGTGCTGCCGCGCGTTTAACGCGGCGGACCCACTCACCTGGCAGCAGGCAGCCGGGCTCGACGGCGAACGGGTTGCTGGGCGCGTCGCCGCGGCTGTCTGCGAGCCCGAGCGTGAAAGCCGAACGGCTGCTCAGCAGGCGGCGCGCACCCATAGCATTACCAGCGCAGATCCCGCGCACAATAGCCCGCGCGGCCGCTCCGCGCGCCGTCATGGCCCTCGCGATCATGGCCATCGTCGTGGTCGGCGGCCTTTTTTTCTATGGCGTTCCAGTATGCAGGGGCGGGACTAGCTTTTTGTGTTGACCTGCAACCAAAGTTGGATTGGGAGGTCGCGCGAATGTTGTGTGAAAGTGGAGGTTCAACCTTAACGCGCAGCAACATGTTACGAACGCACCAAATATCAATGTGAAGAACAAATAACCGACGCAGCGGTTCCTAACTTTATACGACCGTTTGGGTGGCGATCAGCTCTTGGCGCGGCCACCACTTTGGCTGTCGATCGAGTCGGTCGAAAGCCGAGAAGCAGGCAGTCGGGAGCGAGCGGAAGCGTAGCGAACAGCAAGTAGAGGCGACCGCGCAGCGTTAGGAGTACCCAGCCAAGATGCCGCAGCACGAGCACATGGAGATGCACCGGAAGCGCCACGGCGTGCGCCTGGACGCGGCCGAGAAGAAGCGAAAGAAGGAGGCGCGCGAGGTGCACCGGCGGTCGCAGTTCGCGCAGAAGGTGCATGGCCTGCGCGCGAAGCTGTACAACCAGAAGCGCTTCAAGGAGAAGGCGGCCATGAAGAAGACGCTGGCGCTGCACAACGAGCGCACCAACAAGCACGCGAACGACGACGCCGTGCCCGACGGCGCCGTGCCGTCCTACCTGCTCGACCGCGAGGGCGTGTCGCGCGCTAAGGTGCTGAGCAACACGGTCAAGCAGAAGCGCAAGGAGAAGGCCGGCAAGTGGGACGTGCCGATCCCCAAGGTCAAGCCCATCGCCGACGATGAGATGTTCAAGGTGCTGCGCTCGGGTAAGCGCCGCAACAAGGCCTGGAAGCGCATGATCACCAAGGCCACGTTCGTGGGCGAGAACTTCACGCGCAAGCCGCCCAAGTACGAGCGCTTCATCCGCCCGAGCGCCATGCGCTTCAAGAAGGCGCACGTCACGCACCCGGAGCTCAAGACTACCTTCCAGCTCGACATCCTCGGCGTCAAGAAGAACCCGCAGAGCCCGCTGTACACGCAGCTCGGCGTCATGACCAAGGGTACCATCATCGAGGTCAACGTGAGCGAGCTCGGCCTCGTCACCACCTCGGGCAAGGTCGTCTGGGGCAAGTACGCGCAGATCACCAACGTGCCCGAGAATGATGGCTGCATCAACGCGGTTCTGCTCGTCTAAGTTGCTCGCTCAGATCGATCAAACGCTTCCGGCGGTCTGCGCCGTATTTTGCTTTCACTGTATGTGTCTATAAAAGAGAACTGGAGGATTGAGAAACACCATCTCGTCTGCTTTGCCTCGCTACGACTTGTCGTTCCTCCTGCATTAGGAGGTGCCTGAGAACCAGGGGTTGTCCCTCAATGCACTGTTGCATCGACCCACGGAGCTGATTGATGAGCGACAGCTGCACGCAGACCAAGGTGATGGCGATGGCAATGGAGACGCTGGCTAGAGTGCGTTGGCAAGTGTGCAGGATCGAAAGGCAGTAGGTATGTTCGGTGTGGAACGAATCCAAGAGGAGTGTAATTATTGTTAAAAAGACAAACGTCGCTCGCTATAACCTGCACTACCTAGTTGCAAGCGCGCTCGGCAATCGACTGCATGGACGGCTTTCGCTTGCAGTAGTGCGTGGTTCGGCAGGCTGCCTCGCCCGCCATCTCATCAAAAGACGGCACATCGCTTCTGCGTACCTGGACGCTTAGTTGGCGTACTTCTCGATCAGGCCAATGTACGCAAGGCCGCTGTCAGCGCAGGCCGCGAGCAGCGCGTACTTGCCGCCCTCCTGTTGCAGCTTGTTCGACGCAGTGTTCACCAGTCGGCTGCCCGTGGCGCCGAACGGGTGACCGAGCGAGAGCGATCCGCCCCACGTGTTCAGCTTCGCCGGGTCCACGCGGCCCACAGGCTTGTCAAGGCCAAACAGCTCCTTGCAGTACTTGGGCTCGGCGAGCGCGTTCAGGTTCGCAAGCACCTGGCCAGCGAACGCCTCGTGGATCTCGAAGTAGTCAATGTCACCAAGCGAGAGGTTATTCTTGGCCAGCATCTTCTGGATGCCGAAGGCCGGGCCAAGCAGCAGGTCCTCGAAAGGGTCAACGCCGACGAACAGCCAGTCCTTCAGAACAGCCTTAGGGGCGTATCCGAGCTCAAGAGCCTTCTCCTCCGACATAATGAGCGTCGCAGCCGCGCCGTCCGTCAGGAACGACGAGTTGGCCGCCGTGTGCGTGCCGTGCGGCTTGATGAACGCCGGCTTCAGCTTCGAGATCTTCTCCAGCGACGTGCCCGGGTTCACGCCATTCTCCTCGGTCGTGCCCTTGTACGGAAGGATCTCCGGCTTGTACTTGCCGTCGACGTGGGCACGGTACGCCTTCTGGTGCGCCTCCACCGTGTACTCGTCCATCTGCTGACGCGTGACCCCGAAGCGCGTGGCAAGGCGGTCACTGGACGAGCCCATGATCTCACCCGTCAGGAAGTTTTTGATGGCAGGGGCCTCAGGCACAAAGTGCGACAGCTTGAGGCCCTTGAGCAGCTTCAGCGCGCCCAGTGGGCCACCTTTCAGCGCCTTGTTGGCCGCGAGCATGCGCTCACGCAGCGGCTTGGAGAAGCGGATCGGCACGTCCGAGAACGTCTCGACACCGCCAGCAAGCACCACGTCGGCTTGGCCGGCCAGGATCTTCTCGGCGCCTGAGCAGATCGCCTGGCTGGACGAGATGCACGCCTGCGTGACCGTGTGCGCCGGCACGCTCTTGGGGACACCCGCGCCGAGCGCGGCCTCGCGCGCAATGTTGGACGTGCACACCTCCTGGATAACCGTGCCCGCGATCACATAGTCAATCTTGCTGGGGTCCAGCGCCGCCTTGGCGATCACACCCTTGAACGCGTCGCGCAGCATGTCGTACGCGATCACGTCCTTGTACAGCGTGCCCGAGCGGGCGAACGGCAGGCGGCCGCCGTCGACCACGACCACGCGCTTGGCCGCGGCCTTGGCGCTCGCGAACGAGCGCGCCTGCTGGCGCATGGCAGCCGAAGACGACAGCGCGCGGCGGTAGCTCGAGGCGGACAGCATCTTCTCCGGAAGATCTACGACGGCGGGAGGATCGGTCTTGGTGCTGCTTGCGGGCGAAATTCCCAAGTGCCTCGCCCGCTACCTACGCGCCAGGAAAAAGGATCCTCTTACGCTGTAGGAGGAATAAAACCTCACGTCCTTTCCCTTCACGTTTCACGGCAAAGTTCCACTTCAATATCATTTTTAGAAGGTCAATTGACACAGTGTTCAGAGGCCATTCGTCCTCGAAGAGAGTAGGTTTTATGGGTTATAAAAGGTTAAAGCACTTCAGAATGGAGACGGGAATCTGACGTGAGACGAGCAAGATTGGCGGAAGTACGTTGCTGCTGTCACATGCGCACTTGGCAAGGGAAACTCGTGGACCATACCTTATTCAAGTCAAAGAAAGGACGACACTGGTTCATGGGCATTCAGTTAGTTATCGGATTTTCATCTAGTGGCCGGGTACGTGCATGGAAATGATGCTGCTGCTTCGAGCGCCCCGGTGGCACCTAGGAGGCCGGCGCGCAGCCGCCCGTGATCTTCCAGCACTGCGTGGACTCGTACATGGACACGACGTTCACGAGAGTGGCCCAGACGGTCGCGAACACGAGGTACGCGAGCGTGAGCACGCCCGCAAGCTTGCTCGAGCCGCCCGTCTTTTTGAGCTCCTGCGTCTCTCGCTTTTGGCGCGGCAGCAGCGGCAGGAAGGCCAAAGACAGCAGCTTCATGCCGTAGCAGATCCAGATCGTGATGGTCACGTCGCGCCGCACGACGTACGTGTCGGCGATGATGTCCTGCCGCCACACGTGGAACTGCGCGTTCACGAGCTTGGCGAGCGAGCGGCCGAAGGGCGTGGACAGGTTGGTTGTGGCGGTGAGCAGGCCGTACAGCGAACCTTCAAAGCCCGGCTCGGCCAGCTCCACGACCACGTACGTGGCCACCATGAAGCGCACGCCGTCGGGCAGGTATTCGATCACGGGCACGCCCAGCCAGAACCACTGGTTCCGCACGACATCCCACACGGTCATCATGGTCATGAAGGCGTCCGCCGTGAGTGCGGAGCACATGGTAATGACGATGATCCAGCGCCAGTTCCACAGCAGGCCGTACTTGCCCGTGAGCGCCAGCGTGGTCGCGTAGAAGATGGTGCCGACAATCGTCATGAGGCTGTTGTTGAAGGGCGTCGCGTGCACCCAGTACGACTTAATGTTGCTCGACGACACGATGTTGAAACTGTTAAACACGCCCGAGAAGAACTTGTACGCCACGATCTGGTACACCGCGCGCTGCTGCAGCAGCACCCACAGCTTCGATAAGTAGACGCGGATGCGAGCCCACTGGCTCAGCTGCGCACGCTCCTGTTGGGACTGAGCGCTTGAGGTATCTCCCTGGAACAACTCAGCGTACGGCGTTTCGCGCACCAGGAACCATGACACGGGCAGCAACGGTGTGCAGCAGCTTGCGACGATCAACGTAAGTTGAGGGAACGTGAGCGAGTAGGCGAAGTCGCCTCCGTACTCGGCTCCGTTAAGCGTGAGAGCGACGACAGCGGCGCCGAACGCGGTGAACGCAGTTTTCACCGTGTACGCTGCGGTCTGCAGACGCCCACGAATCTCGATCGGCTCGCGCTGCGCCAACTCCACAATCAGTGCGTCTGATGCCACTTCGCACAGCAAGTAGCCGAACGACGCCAACATCATGGGAACAACGTACTTGCCCGCCTGTCCGGAAGCATCTTCGTTGATGCTCACAACTTGCTCGGCCGTCCAGTCTTCCTCGTCGATGTTGTGCATGGCCGGATCGCCATAGTACGGAGCCGGGACGGTCAATCCGGCCATGGCGAACAGCACCGCGCAGCATACCGCCCAGCCGATTATCATGTATGGCCGGCGGCGGTATCCAAATATCGGGATGCAGTCGCTCAGGATACCGAAGATGGCCTTGTAACACCACGGGATCTGCACGAGCACGGTTGCCGACACAACGATTGTGCCCTCGGCGTTCAGGTAGCCCTGCAGCACTGGGTAGATGACGCCCGGAAGAACACCCGCGAGAAAGCCGACACCAGCGTACTGAGCCAGCAGCCCGATGCACTCCATAGACAACAAATTCGGCGCTTCTCCGGAGCGAAGTGCGCCGCCGCTTTCTAGGGAGTATCCAGTCGCCGGCGACAGATCCGACAGCTTGCCGCGATCCGCGAGGCTCTCGCGAAGCTGGACCATCCCGTCCGTGCTGACAACTCCAGCTTGTGGCGCCATCTGCAGCGGTCTTGGCTCAGACAGGCTGCTTCAGTGCGTTCTGGTGATCCAGTAGAAAAATTGAAGAATGACCGTGTGTGAGAAGGCTCGCGTGCGAGTCTGAGAGGCGAGACCAGTGGTGGAGGTATGTAATCACACGCAGAAGGGGGAGGTGGGGTAGACGCGGCTCCGTTGACCTGTGCAGTTGCTTGGCGCCAAGCCATTCATTCATCCGGCTCCGTCACGGGCCGTGCAGTTGCCCAACGACGGCGAAACCATCAACAATACGTGAAGCGCTGCGCGGACATGCACACTGAGCTGGCGTGATGATGGGGTGTCCGTATGCAATCGACGGCGTTGCATCCGTCTCCGACTAACATTAATCCTGCGGGCTAATCTCTGCGCGTCGTCGCCACGTCGACCCAGACGCGTTGCAGCGCTTCTCCGACGGCGGCAATTCTTTTTCGACCTTTCCGGAGGCGGCCCACGACGCCGGCGGATGGACAGAGGCTGTCGATCATCTTGACGGGCGCTGTTGTTTCCCGGACGCTCAAAGGACGAGCCATTCGATGCGAGTTCCCCAGTCTCCAGCTGCCACATCTTTGACACGGTACGAGCCCGTCCATGCACATCAATGCTCCGACGGCGAAAACACTCACGCCTCGACTCGGCTTTGCACGCCGACAGCGCTGTTGCCATCAGCGAACAACGAATCTCCGGTGCTTGCCTTGTGGGAATCGCCGCCATGCAAGAGCGAAGGGAGGAGATTGTGAACTGGCACGCGGCAGGCGCACATTGTTGGACTGGCTACTGTATTGTGTTGTGTTGCATTACAGCGCAATCGGCACAATCGCCTCCCAGCATTGCCGCCTGCTGCAGGTCCCGGTTCGTTCGCGGCTGGCTGTCACGCGCGCTCGCCGTCAGTGTTGTCTTAACGGGGAGAGGGTGATTAACGTGTCCGACGACGGGCTCGCGGCGACTAAGCGCTCATCTCACGCTGCTCTTTGGCTCTCGGTCGTCATTCAACGATACCACCCGTTCAGCGTGGCTCTTGGGGTCTCCTTTGCTGCGAGTCGGAGCGATGGGAATCCAGGCCGAGCGCCAACTCCTTCTGCCCAAGTCTCCATCGGTTGCTGATGGTCACTACTCTCTCGAAGAATGCACATCGTCGCCGGCGCGCTCTATTGATGCTGCAGCCAAGACCAATGGAGCGCTGCGTGATGGCCCGCCACCAGACCTGCACTCAGTCGAGACGCTCACGCTTTTGGCCCAGTTCGCGGGCGTGGGCTTCGCAAGCGGCGCGCTGCCCGGCGCCATCTACCCAGTATTCCAGGGTTACCTGAACGCGGAAGGAACGACGATAGCGTCCGCGAGCATGCTCGTGCACCTTCCTTGGTCCTTCAAGATCGTGTTCGGCTTGCTCAGCGACTGCGTTCCGATCGGGAGCTACCGGCGCGCACCGTACATGGCTCTCGGCTGGAGCTTCAGCTGTGCCATGTTTCTGCTCATGGGGTCGATCCCGATGGGCGATCCGTACTACATCGACCCTTCGCTGCGGTCGACCGATCCAGACATGTGGACGCCTGAGCAGTGGCAGGAGATCAACGCGTCGGCTCCCGATGAAGCAGGCGATCTTGTCGTGCCCATGATGCTGGCTGCGTTTGGGTTCCTCGTCGCTGAAGTGGCGGCTGACTCGACGGTCGTGGAGCTCGCTCAGCGGGAGCCTATGGAGACGCGGGGGACGCTCCAGTCGGCTGCGCACAGCGTGCGAATGGCGTGCAGCGCTCTCGGCGCACTGACAGTCGCGTTCGCGTTCAACAGCGTAGACTACGGTGGCTCGTTCTCCTTCTCGCTGTCGTTCCCACAGTTGATGAACGCGATGGGCTGGTTGTGCGCGCCGCTGATTCTGGCCGCACTCTTGCTGTTACAGCACGAGCCAAAGGTGCGCGCGCCGCCACTAAAAATCTACGCCTCGCGCTTCTGGGCCGTGCTCCAAAAGCGCGCAGTGCTCCAGATCACCGCCTACAAGTTCTTCTCGGGCGTGCTGAACAACTTCAATATCGTCGCTTCCAGCAACATCAAGGCGCACTGGGTGCACGCGACGCCGTTCAACTCGAGCGTGATGCACGTCGTCGGCACCTTTGTCTACGCCGCGACGCTCGCAATCACCGCGTGGCACGGCCTCCAATGGAACTGGCGACTCAGCATCGCGCTCACCGTGATCATGGGCATCATCCTTGATGGGTTTATGACCATGCTGGTGACGTGGGACGTGATACGCAACCAATGGTTCTGGCTCGGCGTCCCCGTCGTCGGCCACATCCCCGAGGGCGTGCGCTTCATCATCGCGAACTACGTGGTTGTCGAGCTCATCGAGCCCGGGTCCGAGGGCGCGCTGTATGGTCTGCTGACCACGACCGCAAACCTCTCGTCACCCGTCGGCAAGACCTCCGCCAAGCTCGTGAACGCGCACTTCCACGTGTGGGAGGAAGACATCCTGCGTGACTCGTTCGAGACGCGGCGGGACGTGACCATCACGATCTGGATCTGCTACTCGCTGAAGCTCGCGTCGCTGGCGCTGCTGCCGCTGCTCCCCAAGCAGAAGCGCGAGATGCAGGCGCTGAGCCAGGTCGGCGGGTCCAGCAAGTGCGGGGCTGTCATCATGGTGGTGCTCCTGGCCCTCGCGCTGACGTGGGCGACCTCCGTCAACCTGCTCAGCCTGGACGAGCGCACCAAGTGCTGGGCCATCACCGGCGGATGCCCGAACCACGCACACTAGCGACTACACCTTCAGGACCAATGCTGCTGCGTCAAACCCCCTCTGTCTTCCCTGCATATATCAAGCTGGCGGTCGATACCTTCTCGTCTTGGAATGGCGTTCATATTGGTTGCTGATTATAACTCGTCAGCGCTTTCGACATCGACGCCGGAAGCGGAGCTCTTGTGTTCTGCATCAGCCGCTGAGCTGTCTTCCCCTGTGTGGTGATCCTCCCCCATCGTCACGTCCTCATCCACGCGCGCAGTCTCCGTCGCCACGTTCGCGTCCTCGCGATGCTCAAGCAGCGCCCGACACTTCTCGGGCATCGCAATGCCCGCGCGCTCGAGCGCCGCGCACTGGTCGCGCAGCGCGGCGAGCAGGTCGCCCACGTCCGCCTCGGCCTCACGCACCGCCATCAGCGTCGACAGGTTGCTCTTCATGAGCTTGGCGTTCTTGGCGCGCAGCTTGTGCAACTCGCGCTCCATCGTCATGGCCTTGTCGTTTTGGTCAGGTCTTCACAGCTGGTGGTCGCAGTCTTTGCATAAATTACGAATAAAGCACAAAATATTCAGATCATTATGCTTATGATCGTATATCACAAAATAATTCATAATATGGTCGGCATTTGATCCATGGTAAGCTGAGACCTTTATGTTGAAGTGGTCTGGTCGTGGATCAGGTCTCCCACCACGCCACTTGGCCGAGTGACGACGGTAAAGCATCAGCCACATTGACGCCCCAAGGTGTTGCGCTGCTTACTGTCGGCGAAGTGCATCGCGACGTAGGCAATCTCCTGGCGACTGCTTCTCGATTGCTATCCTCGATGCATGTACTCGTTGGTGGATCTCCCGAGTGCGCAAACACAAGCGCCCAGGATGCCGCACGTGCGCTCTCTTCCGTGCGACTGTGAAATGCTCTAACTACAAACTATTATCACACGGTAATGCTTCCTGATAGATGTACGCTTACTGGTAGATCCATGCGAATGAGGTAAGGTATGACGATGCTTTTGACACCATGTGTGCACTGTTGTCGCCATCGTTGACGCTGAAGTCCTGCTGTCGTACGACATCATTTGATGGTACATGTGGTCGCTCATGCAGCATTTCGCGACCAAGGGCGGCGGTCCACGGCGACTAAGTCGACAGTGTCATGGTGTTATACCAGTGAAGGCGACACCGAGCACCGAAGCAGGGAGGGTCGGACCCTCTTCTCGCCTCTGGCGCACGCGATTCGCGGCCGCCATGTGTTCCCCACTAAGGTGCCGCTGGGTGCTCGATATCGAGTGAAAGAAGACGCATCGCTGATGCGGCATCATATAAATAAAATGCGTGATGGACGCAAAATTCTGGTGTTCTCTGGCGATGCGGCTGCCAATGCATCCACACGCACAATGCGCGTCGACCAACGCAGCGTAGACCACTTCATCTCTCTGTTGCTGCTGGTCGTGGTGCATCCACGCGTAAAATGTGCTCTGAACAACAAACCGCAGTTCACGTCAAAATTCGCCTTAGGTGTCACGCAATTGCGCCGCTTTAATGCCAGTCTGACGCGCCCGCGACCACTTCACCGCTCATTTTTTTCACGAAACTTTTGGATCGTCACTACATCATCACCAGCGCCACCGCGCATTCTAGATCGTTCACAATTATAAATGCATGGTGGAGAGCTGCGCGGTCACCAGTGCACAGTACAGAAATCGAATGCAAAGCAATCAGCGGCGCCGCCAGTACTGGTGCAAAAGGAAGCGCGTCAGTCTGTCCATTGCCGCCATCTCCGTGACCAGCCAACGCGCCAATCGCGCAGCTGGCTGATCCCAAAATTGCTCGGAGCGTTTCGGTTTGTCTGAAAAATATTATTTTTTATTCGCTTTTGCTAGTTTTTTTTTGTTTTTTTTGTTTTTTTTCCCTCCATGTTCTTCTTTTCCGACTTGAGGATGACCGTTTGCAACATGTGAACGAAGTTGGCGCTGCTTCTTTGCGGCTTCTCAAGTTGAATTTTCCACCCTGTCGTAATGTTGACAAATGTATGTGGACGAACTTGAAAAAAAAAAGCTTCAAATCCTCTACATACATTTCCCAATATGTTTACCCCGTTTCAACCCGCTGCAGCAAAATGACTCAGTCATAAAAAAAAAAAATCAAATCGACACACGAACCAGCTGAATACATTGCGGAGACGCCAACCCCTGAGGTTTACTGCCGCTCCCACGACAGAAAACAACTTGGCATTTGTATACTCCACATGCGATTGATGCCGCGCTCCTCCCCCTCCATGCTCACTACCGCTTGATTCCTGCTGCCGGCGTGCCCCTCGCTCACTCACTCACTCCACCTCTCCGCACTATAAAGCAGGGAACTTCTGCGCGCGCCACTTGCAGCCGGCGTGACACTCTGCTGTATTACTCCTGAACAAGGGCGTGCCACTGTCACTTGCTGATACGGTGGCCTCCCACGGTCGCGGTGAAAAAATCGGAACGAGAAGGGTCTCGGTCTCAGTACACTGGGTGTGGGCTGGCCTCCGCTGCGCGCTGGCTGGTGGCCACGTCGCCTGCATTGCGCGACCAGAGGACCCGTCGTTAGACGCAGCATGAAGTTCCAACTGCCGCCCGGCACGTTCCCGGCGCTGGAGCTGTCGCGCGAGGACATGGACAACATGGAGAACGTGGCCTCGCTGCTCGTGGACGCCGCCGTGGCCGAGTATGCGGATTTCCGCCGCTCCAACCGCAGCGGCATGGCGGAACGGACGCGCTGGAAGCCGCTCAAGCACCGCGACGGCATCAACGTGTACCAGGAGCGCATGGCCACCACGCCATCCATCCGGCCGTCGCGGAAGGGCCTCACGCGCTCGCGGTCCGCGCCGCTGTACAAGTCGGAGAACATCCAGTCGCTGCTGGCGGTCGGTTGCGTGCCCGGCGACGTGCACGACGCGCTGCTGGGCCTCCTCAACTCGACCCGCGAGCAGTCGCAGTTCAAGGCCGCGTGCACGGGCGACGGCGTCATGGACACGGCCGTGCTCGCGTCCATCGTACTGCCCACGCCGTCCAACCCCCAGCGCCAGCTGCTGGTCAAGTGGAGCGCGACTGGCGCGCGGTCACCCGCCGCTTTGGCGCTCGCGTACCCCCTCGGCCCCATCAAGGCACGCGACCTGGTCTACATTGAAGCCACGGGTATGGCGCTGACCGAGAGCGGCGAGCAGATCGCCTACTCGCTGGTACACTCGGTCGAGATCCCGGGTATTCGCAAGCTGCGCGAGCACAACCTCGTGCGCGCCAACGTGTCCGTGTGCAGTCTGTTCCGCCAGAAGCAGGCGGGCGTCGTGGAGATGTACGTCAAGGGCTGCATCGACCCGCGGGGCAGTATCCGTTCGAGCCTCACGCTCGCGTACGCCGCCGAGGCGCTGCTGTCGTACCGGCATGTCGTCTACTGCGCGCAGATGAAGAAGCTCGCGTGGATGGTCGCGTCGGGCGACGGTACCGTCAAGCCCGGAGACATCGGCGACCT
Source organism: Phytopythium sindhum (assembly GCA_023334395.1). Classification (NCBI taxonomy): domain Eukaryota; phylum Oomycota; class Peronosporomycetes; order Pythiales; family Pythiaceae; genus Phytopythium; species Phytopythium sindhum. The sequence goes on from JAASGW010000092.1 coordinate 19,031, forward strand.
CACGGGCGGGACCCGCACCAGTATGCTGAGCACCCTCACGAGCTCCTACCACGACCGTACGTCCTCTGGGACAGAAGGCAATCCAGCCAAGGGCGGGGCTATCATTGACGCGTGCACTTCCTGTCATCGAAGACTACGTGGCGGTCCGTCACTCCATCATCGTCGCCGGGTATGCGACGTGTGCGAGAACCCGATCTGCTCGGTCTGCGTTGTGCCTTCACAGCTGCCGCGGCGGGTCTTCCTTCGTGCAGTGGCTGCGTCCATGGCTGTCAATGTGAACACTTGTCAAGAAGTACCTGGTGAGCCCGCGAGCAGCGGCTGGAGCAAGGGCGACGACCGGCTGGTCGTGTGTCAGCGCTGCTTTGACGCGGCCGAGCGCACGGACGCACACGACGTGGCACTGGACGACGCGCGCCGCGCCACGACGAGCTCCTCGGGCGTGGATAGCGCACTCATGGCGTCGGCCACGTCGCTCTTCTCGCTCATCAACTCGGACCGCTTCGACAGCAAAGACTTCTTCTTCTTCAATGTCCACTGAGTAGTGAGTGACCTCAGACTCCGATGGAGCCCGGAGGTGGCGCGCCTCGAGCGCCTGCTATTATCTATTCTATCTATGTCGGTACCGCCATCACTATCACCACCTCCGTCGACGCTAGATGAGCAACAGCATCCTAATTATCAGCGAGTCCACCACCATAAAGATGTTATCAGTTGCCTGCTAAAGTATATTTAGTCAAAATGGCTGGTGCAAAACCTTTGAACGTCAACTTAGTCGAGTGATATCAGTATCCTGTCATTGATCTCTTGTAAACAGGTCTGACTGTTTATACACTTGGCGATTTGAGGTTTTATCCAGGATCGGTCGAGGTTTTTGCCCGAGCTCGCCATTGATGGCCACCGGTCGGGGGCAATTGGGCGGCGCTCGCGGCACGTGAAGCACCGAATTGAGACCGGCGGACGACTAGGATGCTCGCGCGCTCGGCCAAGCAGCTCTCCCAGCAGCGCGATGCGGCGCGTAAGATGCTCTCGCGGTCCTTCGGGTGCGTGTCCGCCTTCTGCTCGCGATTCTTCGGGCGCAAACGGAGCATGCATGCCGCACAAGACACTGACGAAGATGATCGTGTTTGTGATGGCAGACACCGCGTGAACATGGTGCTGAAGCAGGACGTGGCGAACCTGGGCTTCCGCGGCGAGGAGGTGACGGTCAAGGCTGGATACGCGCGCAACTACCTGTACCCGGAGAAGCTGGCTGTGTACGCGACGGACGCGAATCTGCAGAAGTACAAGGTGGATAAGGAGTCAGTGGACGAGGCCGAGCTCGAGAAGGAGCGCGAGATCAAGGCCATCATCGCGCGCCTCGAGAGCGTTGAGGTCGTCTTCAAGCGCCATACGGCCGCCCGCGGCGATCAGAACCTGCACAGCCAAGTCACGTACGTTGTCTTGGAGTGCATGCTGTGCTCTTCATCAGGACGCGACTGACCAACCATGCTGTGCCGCTGGCTGTGACTCTTTCTCGGGACTATTATCATCTTGCAGGGCGCAGAACATTTCGGATATGTTAGAGAAGCAGCACGGCATCATCGTGGGCGTTGCGCGCATTGACCTGCCGCTGCCGATCAAGGTGAGCGAACATCGCTCGCACTTACTACGGTTAGAGCTCCTATCCAGCGTCTAACCATTGAATTGCTGATAAACGACAGACGCTGGGCACGCACACGGTAAAGGTGCGCGTAGACGACGCGATCGAGGCGGAGCACGCGGCCAAGGAGGCGTCCGCGAGCCCCGACCCGGCCACCGCCGAGGAGGGCGCGGAAGCGGACCTCAAGAAGGGCCCGTCCAAGAAGAAGGAGGTCAAACTCACGGTGCAGATCAACCGGCGGTAAGCGCCTCAAACCGTGCGGGCCGGCGGAGACCGTCCGTACGTGACGTCACCCGCTTCGATTCACCCGAACGGTGAGGATCGCGACATTGGGTCGGGGATGGCGCTAGGAGAGCATGGACCACCTCGAAAGTGCCAAGAGGGGAATGCTAGAGTAACACACGAAACACGGATACGACAAGTGGCCGCCACGCTCCGTCGTTCTGCTCTGGTCTTGTATCTTACTCGACGGCATCGAAATGCGTTAGATCATATCTCGATCTGGTCATGGCACGAAGGCGAGAATATACTTGGGTTCAGTATGCTTGTTCCCGCGCTCGGTGGCGCCAACTCGTCAATTTTGGCGGCAACGACTGTGACTTAACGGCACCCGTGAGTGATGGTAAAAGAGCTCCACAGTCAGCGGTATGGCTCACTTGTCATTTAGCCAGCAAGGACGAAAGGGTCTTGCTGCTGTTCTGCAGTTGCGGATGCGGACGACAACAACTGCTCGCCGCGCGGCAGCCGCGGCCAAGGCGAAGACCAAGGAGCAGAGTGGCGCCAAGGCGCAGACCCGCGGATCGGGGCGCAAGGACGCGAGCAAGGCGACGCAGCACATTGAGTGGCGCGGCAGACGCATCACTGTGTTTGGTGCGTTGCAGTGGGCCGCGGAGACTGCGTGCACGTCGCTAATGCTGATATGGTTCATTGTCGGATAGAGTCGCGCGTGTACGAGATCATCTCGACGGTGAGCCGTGCAGCGATACTTCAGTACAAGGTTCCGTGAATGTGCTCGTTGATCCCTTATCGGTGCGCCTGCAACTATACCAGATTCCAAAGGGCAAGGTCAGCACGTACGGCGAGGTAGCGCGCGCGCTGGGATCGGGACCGCGGCCCGTTGGCCAGGCGCTTCGCGTACGTTGCATCTCATCTCCTAAGCGTGACCGTCGGTGGTGATGCACGGGAGTCTTGATGTGACTATGAATGACTGCACTCAGAAAAACCCGTTCGCGCCCGAGGTCCCGTGCCACCGCGTTGTTGCGGCCTCGCGCGAGATCGGCGGCTTCATGGGTGCGTGTTCTTCTACGGTTGCACTGCGGAGTGAATCATTGCTGATGGTCACGCCCCACCTCTCGTGCTTGTGTGGTTTCAGGCTCCATCGGTGACGAGTCACCCAACATTTGCAAGAAGCGAGAGCTGCTCACCAAGGAGGGCGTGGCGTTCACGCCCGACCGCAAGGTCTCGTCCATTTGCTCGTCCTTGATGAGATGTTGTGGTCATTGCTCGCTGTTAACGCTCTTGCCGTTGATGTCGTGCATGCAGATCGACGCGAGCTGCCTCCACATCTTCAAGACCACCACATCGTAGTGTCCGCTCCAGCCAAGTCCCCAAGTTGCTGTCGAATGGAATGAGCATGTATGAGTTAGCACCACTACTACCTTCACTAGCGACTTCAGCGTTCATATCCGGTCCGAGGGCAGCAGGTAGCGCCACTGGCCGACGGGCAGCTTGCCCAGCATGAGCTCGCCGATGCGCACGCGCTTGAGCGCCATGACGCGCAGCCCGACGTGCTCGCACATGCGGCGGATGTGGCGGTTCTTGCCCTCGGTCAACACCACGCGCAGCTGGTTGGCGTTGAGCACCTCCACCGACTTGGCGCGGTATGTGATGCCATCGCTCGCGGTCACGCCGGCGCGTAGCTGCTCAATCATGCGCTCCACGTCGCTGGTTAGCGGCTCCAGCGGCAGGTTCACGCGCACGAGGTACTCCTTCTCCACACCGCCGTTTGGGTCCAGGATCCGCTTGGCCAGCACGCCGTCCTGCGTGAAGATGAGCAGCCCGGTCGAGTTGACGTCGAGGCGGCCGCAGACGGCCATCTTACTCAGCCCCACGGGCTCCTCGCGCGCCATGGGTGTGCGCACGTTCTTGCCCTTGAGGAACGCGTCGCGGAACTCGTTGGCAAACGTGAGCAGCGTGACCGCGGGCGTGTGGTTATCCTCGGGCTGCGCCGACACGACGCCGAGCGGCTTGTTGAGCACCACCGTCACCTTGCGCCGCTGGTGGCGCTGCGCCATTGGCGCCAGCTGCACGTCACTATCCGCGGGCACCTTGAGCCAGTCGCCCTGCACGCGCTCCCCGTCCACGAGCACGGCGCCGCCCTGGATGTACGCTTCCGCCTCCCGCCGCGAGCAGAGTCCTGAAGACAGGGTTCAATAGCATCCGTCAGCGATCTCTTACACACACACGCTACTCTTCGGCAAAGAAGACTGGAGAGCGCTCAGGTCCTTACCACGCTGAGCCATGAGCTTGGCGAGGCGCACCATCCCGTCGCCTCCATCAGACGCGTTCGGCGCATCGCTGAAGTTTCCATCCTTGGCAGCGTTCAAGCGATCGCGTGTATCATTGCCAGTATTAGAGCGATCGCGTCCGCGGTTGTTGCCGCGACTGACTGGCGCGCGTGGTCCGCGGCGGTCCGAAAACGAGCGCGAGGAGGTGAAGCTGAAGAACAGGCTGTTCGCGATCGGCGCCACCACTGGAAGCGGCCGCTGCCTCGCGCGCCGCGCCACCGTCGCCAGCATGGTCCGAGTGCAGCGCACAGCCAGTCAAAGGAGTTATTCATCTTACGGTCCATAATAAGTGGCCAAACACGGTTGAATTGAGTAGAGTCAACTCGCGCTTAATAAAGACTATGCACACATCATTATGGAACATGAAGAGCTCAAGGCCGCGCAAAGTCACATAGATGCTCCTAATCAAGGAAAACGGCGCCATCTTCCGCTGGTTCCCCCCCTCCCGCGGCCGCAATGGGTACACAGACGCGCATGCGCACGCACAGCATGCACCGCCCGCCAGTGTGCTACTGTAAGACGTGGCTTTAGACGTACGGCGCTCATCCCATCGACGTGAGGCCGCGTCGGCGTCTGGAGCCCATGACATTTGCCAATTGGCGTGACGAACCGCAAGACAATCCACACGAGAGACCATCGAAGATAGCGGATGGTGATCCGGTATGGACGCTAACGCGACCAATGAAGACGTTGGGGGACCGGTGGGACTTCGAGTTGGACGGTCAGGTGCTGACGGCCGATCGCCTCGGAGACCACTCGGCCGCGCGCTACTGCCACTTCCGCCGCTATGTCGAGAAGGTTGACGACTACCGACTCGACTACACGCTGTTTGGATTGCTGCTGAGCGCCGAGGGCATGCGCGACGAGTTGAGAGCGTACGAGGAGCAGACGTCGGCGCTGGTGCGGCTCGCGCAGACCGGCCACTTCGTGCGGCAGCTGCATCGTCTCAATGGCGTGCTGGACGCCGCCAGCGCCTCGTACGACGTGGGCGAACCCGAGGGGCTGAAGAACTGGGAGACAGCCCTGGAAGAGGAGCGAGTCGCTCGCATGGAGCACTACGGTGTGCTGCTGAAGGGGCTTAAAAGCTCCGAGAGCGGCAAGCATCGAGGATCCGTACTGAAGGAGCTGGAGAGCAAGCAGCAGCAAAAGGAGGTGCTTACGCTGCTCAAGTACGCGGTCGATAAGTACGCAGAAGGTGTGCTGACGCCACAAGAGGCCACCACAACATTTCAAGCCTTCGACCTGGTCACGACGCACTCTGGTATGACGGTGTTGACGCTGCCGACGTGGTTCGTGCCGGCGTTCGGGTCCAGCAGTACGTTCGGCCTCTCTCGTTGGGGAAACGACCTGTTCACGCCTGACTACACGGATGAGACCCGCTTCATCCGCGAAGTGAGGGTCTGGTCTTGTCTCAACCACCCACACGTAGCGAAATTCCTTGGAGCATGCCACGTCGGTGACAGGCACTTCGTTGTGCACGAGAAACTGCGGCCGCTGCGCGAGTACGTTGCCGAAACCACGGACCGCAAGCTGGCGTGGCGCCGGTTGTACGAGGTGGTGTTGAGTCTGCAGTACCTGCATGAGCGAGGTCTCACGTGTGAGCGTCTTGACGTGGATGAGGTGTACTGGGCTCACTTTGAGACCAAGTCGGTGCTGCGTGGTGTTGGGCTGGTTGTGCCTGGTGACGACAGTTCGGATGAGGCACCGGCTAATGACCAAGTGGTTGGGAATGGTTCGTCTAGACCATGTCTGTCGGCGGCGCTTAACATGCAAGCGCTTGGCGTGATCATCCTGAACGTGATGCACAAAGTCTCGTCGCCCTCTCAAGTGGAACACCCGGCACAAGACCAACAAGGCAGAGCTACAAGGCTGCAAGTTGATCGAAATGGAGAATTCGCCGCGATTCCGTCGGAATGTCCAAGTTTTCTCGATGAAGTAGAGTGGAATATTGTGGAACAGCTGCGCAACTTCACTGCTCAGTTATCTGGTGCGATGCTGCAGGTCCTCCATGACATACGAGAGCTCGTGGGCGTCGGTGGGCTGCATGACTGGCTTGGCGCATCCAAATCGTTGGGATACACACTGAACAAGGAGCGCGGATCGGCCGATATCGGGTTAGTTACTGTGCCAAGCCTCAACGCGTCAGTCGCTCAGGTGTTATTGCGCTGCTCGGAGTTGTCGACGTCCGATCGGTTTGCGGAGAGGGTTAATTCGCGGCTCATGGATGTGTACAGCCAACTCCAAGACGCTGGCGTTCAGGAAGCGAGCGTGAATCCTACTTTGGAACAGAAGGTGGCCGACTTCGTGGCCGTGTTGGCTCGATTTTACGACTACGTTGACAGTAAGTCAGGCAGCAACAGTTCAGGCTCATCTTCGTGGGTCTCGAGCTTTGCCTCGTATGCGTCAAGTAGCATCAGCACGAATTGGAAAGACCCCGCGACGGTTTTCTCGCTGCACGTGGCCATCGACCAATTGCTGAAACAGGACGAACTGGACGGCTCTCGCGCTGTGCACTCGTGGCAGGAATCATGGGAAGAAGTGTGTGCGGAGCTAGGATCATCGTCAGCCAGCTCGATTGTTCAGCTCTCTTCTGACGATGGCGACGGACAAGCTGAAGAAATTGAGGAAATGGAAGTGCTCGCTGCGTTTGAACTCGCTCATCATCACTTTAGCCAGGTCCGCCATTCAAAGTCGGATGTCGTGCTCTCGAGATGGTTCGTGCCTCCGTCCGAGATCAATATTCAGCTGGACTCGGAGCTCGGACGTGGCTCGTTCGGTGCCGTCCACTTCGGCACGTGGTTCGACACGCCCGTCGTCATGAAGCGGGTATTTATCGACCCGAAGAACCGCAAGACGGTTCTCGCACAGTTCCGACATGAGGCTGATGTGTGGTTCCAGCCCAATCACATCAACGTTATCAAGATGTACGGCGCCTGCCACGTTGGTGATCCGTTTTTCTTGTGTGAGCACCCGAGCGGAGGGGATCTGACCGCATACCTTCGTCGCGAAGGCCGCGGCCAGTACCTGCTCTGGTACAGTTTGCTGAATGCCGCGCTGGGTCTGCAGTATCTCCACGACAGTGGCATCGTGCACGGCGATCTCAAGGCGAACAACATCCTGGTCGGCGCCGACGGCGTGGTGAAGCTGACGGACTTCGGTCTGAGCATCTCAGCGAGTGAGAGCAAGTCCGGATACACCGGTGGCGCGCTCAGTGCTTACTGCTGGAAGGCGCCCGAATGTCTTGAGGGCAAGTCGGCGACGTTCGCGTCGGACGTGTACTCGTTCGCGATGGTGATGATCAAGGTCGTGAGTGGTGTGGTCCCGTGGGGCGATCTGGACGACGCCGTCGTGAAGGTCCACGTGAAGCGAGGCAAGATGCCGATCCAGCCTGACGAGATCGGCGATGCAGAGTGGCGACTGATTGAGCGGATGTGCTGCCGGGATCCGTCGGGGCGCGTGACGGTCGATGCCGTGGTGGTGCACTTGTCGTCTTTGCTGGAGGCCATGGACATGGGTGTGCTGTGGCCGTCCGTTCGCGGGTGACTATCGCCAAAGACAATCAAGAACCGGGTGGTAGCCCGCGATGGCGCGCTACTGAGCGTGCTGCGGCTGGCGAAGAGCAGCAACGAGCGTCTGTCCGAGTACGCTGCCGATCACTTCCTTGCTGTGCTCGAGAATCGCAGCGAACAGTCCGGCCGCAGCGAGATCCAGAGCATCGTCAGTGCGTTGGTAAATGGTAGCGATCTTGAGAAGGCGTGGGCGGCCGACGCGTTGGGGATGCTGTCGTGGAAGAACGCTGCGAACCGCCTGGAGATCGCTGACCAGGGAGGCATCGAGCCGTTGGTGGCGCTGCTTCGTGACGGAAACGACGACCTGAAGGAGAGAGCGGCGGCAGCGTTGTCGAACCTCGCCGCAATTACAGAGAACACCGTCGTGATTGCTGCCGCCGGCGCCATTGGTCCGTTGGCAGTTCTTCTGCGCGAAGGCAATGACGCCCAGAAGCAACACGCCGCTGCTGCGTTGATGAACCTTGCTAAGAATTCAGACAATCAAGTCTCAATCGCTGAGGCAGGCGTGGTCGACGCGCTGGTGGCCTTGGTGCGCGACGGCACCTACAAACAGTAGTCGAATGCGGCGGTTGCGCTGTGCCAACTTGCTACGAACTATGACAGTATGGAGGCCATCGGTGCTGCCGGCGCGATCGAGCCGCTAGTTGCGATGGCGCGGAGTGGCTCCGACATCCTGGAGGAGAAGGCGGCGTGGGTACTAAGAAGCCTGTCGGGTATCTCGAAGAACTGCGTGCGCATTGCAGCGGCAGGCGGGATCGAGGCCTTGGTGGCACTGCTGCGCAACGGCGGCTTTGGCGACGTGCTTGATGTGAAAGCGCTGGCCGCCCTCGCGCTGATGAACCTCGCCACTGAACCCCAGAGCAAACCTCTGATTGCCGCCGCCGGCGCGATTGAGCCGCTTGTGACCTTGGTGCGCGACGACACGGACTACCAGAAGGAGACGGCGGCTGGCGCGTTGGTCAACATCTCGATGACTCACGAGAACACGGTCTTGATCGGTGAGGCGGGTGCGATCGACCCGCTCGTTGAGCTGCTACGTGACGGCAACGAGGCGCAGAAGAAGGAAGCGGCCAACGTGTTGATGAACCTCGCGGTGAACAAGGAAAACAAGGTGACGATCGCTGCCACCGGCGCAATCGGCCTGATGGTGCAGTTGGTGCGCGAAGGCACCGAGGAGCAGCAGTATAACGCGACGTGCGCGTTGTGGAACCTCGCGTTCAAGAACGCTTCGAGCGCCGCAGCGATCAGAGCAGAAGGCGGCGTGGAGGTCTTGCTCGATCTCCTGGTGAACGGAGCAGGCATGCAAAGGGTCTTTGCTTCTGGGACGTTGGGGTTCCTGCATGCGGATGCCGACGTTGTGGCCACCGTCGTGGAGAACGGTGGTATTGAAGCCTTGCTATCGTTCATCCGGGATGCGGAGGGCTCGGACAAGGAGGAAGGACTGGTCGCATTGGCGGGGCTGTGCCGCAACGGTGGACCACTTGTTCGCTCCAGGGTGGAAGCAGCCAATGACGGCGTGCTGGTGCTGTCAAGGCTAGCTCAGAGCAGCGGCAATGCGAGTATTCAGGACGTAGCCAGCCGCATCTTGATCGATCTGGGGTGGACGGCGGCAACGGAACGTAAGCGTGAGCGGAACTCTTTGGAAATAAATTAACTTGCTTGCCTTCAAGGAAGGCACTTGCTGCTACCAGTAGCCCGTGACAGAGTGATCGTGCGCGTGACAGATGGAGCTGCAAACGCAGGGCCAGTCCCGTCCAAGGTGATCGGAAGAGGGAACAAGAGATGACAACAAATGGCAGTGCAAGTTGTGACCAGCCTGGTGATGCTTATGGTGGCGATACGCTTAACGAGACCCGATCGTGAGGCGTCATCAGTGCCAGAGGCCGCGTATGCATTGGGGTTTATGGCTCTCTTCATATATCAATTGGTCCTCGTTGGCTCGTGCACCCTGTCTACGATCCTCCTCCTCGGCTTACCGCACCTGCGGCTGGTAGTCGTCCAGCTTGTCGAGCAGCGCCTTGGAGTAGTGCGGCGAGTAGTACTCGACGATCTCGGGCGGGTAGCAGTTGTTAATCTCGAGCACGTACTCAGTCAGCTTGCCTCCACCGGCGGCCTCACCCAGCCGCTGCAGCAGCTCGAGCCCTCCGTTCTGCACGAACGAGCGTCTCGCCTCCAGGTCGTGCGGCAGCATCTGCGCGAACTGCTTGAGGATGTACTTCTGCACCTTGAGCGGCGCCTCACGCAGCAGCGGCTGTAACGCCTGCAGGTGCGTACACTTGGCGAGCACACTCTTGAGCGCGCGCTTGGCCTTGGTCTTGAGGTCATCCGAGCTGTTCGGGTGCACCATGCACGCCAGAAGGTGGCGCAGTACATCCGCTTCGGCCACCGCGCGCGAGTGATCTGGTGTGTGGCGCCCGATCTGGCCCAGCGTCCATGCGCTCGCGGCCTTGATGTGGTCTTCCGGCTCCGAGATGAGCGCATTCTTGACCGGAGTGATGCCCCTGGACGTGATCACGGCCAGCGCCAGCGTCTCCGAGAACGCCGAGATGTACCCGATGGCCATGATGCCCGGCAGTTTATTGTTGCCGGCGGCCTCGGCGACATAGTCCACGAGGGCAGACGCGCCGCCGGCGTTGACGATCAGCTTGGCGAGCTCCGGTGTGTGCTTGGCGACCTCGCGGATGCATGTGGCCGCGTTCTTGCGCACCGTGTGGTCGATGTCCTTGAGGTTGTACAGGATGTTGGGGAACACCTCGGCCTCGACGACGATCTCGGCCAGGTCCACCGAGTGCTTGGCGATCTGTGCGAGGCAGCTGCACACCTGCCGCTTCAGCTTCGCGTCCGGGTGTTGGATCAGAGGCGCCAGGTACGCAACTGTTCCAGGGTCGACGACTGCCTGGGCGAGCTCGGGCGAGTGCTTGGCGATGTCGCCGAGGGCTGAGGCCGCCACGCGCTTGAGTGCGACCTCGGGCTCTTGGATGCAGAGCACGAGGAGCGGGATGGCGCCGGCGTCGACGACGTGCTGCGCGAGCTCGCCCGTGTGTTGCGCGATGTACCCGATGGCCCAAGCCGCAGCCTCCTTGACGGTCGGGTCGAACTCTTCCAGGCATGGCACGAGCGACTCGAGTGCGCCGGACTCGACCACCGCCTGCGCTAGTTCGGGCGAGTGCTTGGCGACCGCACGCAGCACAAAGGCCGCGGCCTTCTTGTAGAAGCGGTTCTGCTCCGACAGCGAGTAGACGAGCTGCGGCAGGATCTCGTTGCCCACGACGGCCTCGGCCAGGTCGTCGCTGTAGTTGGCGAGTCGCCCGAGCGCGAGAGCCGCGGACTGCTGGATACTGGGCACGTTGTCGAGCAGCAGCGGGCGCAGCAGCTGCATGACGCCGGCGTTTTGCATGACCTCGATGTTCTGCGGGCGCGACGCCGCCTCGGCCACCGCCTGCACGAACGTCACGCGCGCCTTCTGGTACACCTCAAAGTGCTGCAGCACCGACGTGGACGCCATCTCTCTTTATTAACCTCACCCTTCACGTGTCGATACCTCAGGGTAATGTGTTGTTCCTTGCTGGTTGACGGTCGACTGCTTCTCGTCGCTCCTTCTCCAAAATGGGCGCGGCGAAGTGAGAGCTTGGCGGGGCGAGCGCGTCTTTTTCATAGGAGTATATATAAATAGACGAGGGCCCTGCAAAGTATACAATATACAAAAGAGAAGAGGTTGCGTGATGTCATGTTGAAGCTATTCCCGACTGAGGACGAGGAGCAGCCCGAGAATACACTCGCATGGGTACACTTCCCGCATCACGTCACAGATGAATGGGTACACCGTCACACTCGCGCTTAACCCAAAAGAGTGACATACGGATATTGACGCTCAGGTATACGTATACTATATACACATAACGTATACAAGCAGTGAGTCACCACCGGTTTCACTGGTGTCTATGCGCTGATTGCGGAAACAACGGAGATTCCGCTGCGCCTGCCCAGCCATGCGGTGGATCCCATCGTCATCCTCCGTAGTTGAAACGGGCCAAGAGCCTGTGCGGCGCCTGCATTATGGCCGCGAGCGAGATGGGATTAGCCCAACCCGCGCAGGCACGCTACTGCGGCCGACCAGTGCGCCTTTTCCGCCACCGCGGCCAATAACCGGCGCGGCCGGCTGACTGTCACAGCCTGCACCGGTGATCGCCGCGTTTACTGCCTCCTGATTGATCAATTTCAGAAACCGAACGCGCCAATCAAACACCCGAACATCACCGGCGTCAGGGTTCCAAGATCGACAAATTACACAAATATAACAATTTTATGAGTAAACTACATATGTACACAACGAACGGGATGGAGGCCAAAGGAAGCAAAGGCGGAGAAAGGGCACACGTGAGTGGACTGTGGGCGTCTCGGGCACTGGGGCCCTGCCGGCGGAACGCGAGCGCTCTCCCCGTGCGTGTGGCGACTGTATGTGAGGCTCGCTGGTCCAGGTCGGGTTGTGTGCGTCTCCCCGCCTTTATCATCGCCTTGGCGCTCCTCCGGGCGGCGGCACAAGTGGAATCTCTCTGCGCGGCCAAAGAGCGAGGATTTCGACGACATTTGCTCGGCTTGAAGCGGGTTCTATAGCACTGGGATCTTGAACGGACGGCGACTCCAGCTAGCGACCACAGGGAACTACAGGCCGTCGAGATGGTGTGCAGCGCAGACGAGTCCCTTCCGCGCCAGGGCGGCGTGCAGTACGCGGAGATCGTGATCAGCGACAAGGGCAGCGGGTCGGTGCAGGCCACGCCGTTCCAGCCGCAGGGCAAGGACGTGGTGCTCAACATGCCGCCGACGCCCGCGCACCACCTGCAGCAGGCGCAGCAGCAAGCCAAGCAAGCGGAGGACCCGAAGAAGCGCGCGTGGCTGCTGGCCTACTGCTTCCTCGGTATCATGGTCTCGTTCACGCTCAACGGACTTGTGCTCGAGAAGATCACGACGCACCGCGTGCTGGGCGAGATGTCGCTCACGTTCGTCTTCTGCCTGTTCTACGCGCTTGTGGCGCTCGGCCTGCGCGCCGCCAACAAGGAGAAGCCCTCGACCATGCCGCAGAGCATGCTCGCGATCGTCGGCGTGCTCGCGTTCGGCTCGACCATCTCGTCCATGGTCGCGCTGCGCTACGTGACGTTCATCACGCGTATCCTAGGCAAGTCGTGCAAGTCCATCCCGGTCATGCTGGTCGGCGTGTTGCTCGGCAAGAAGTTCGCGTTCAAGAAGTACCTGTCGGTGGTGGTGCTGTCGATCGGCGTCGCCATATTCCTAGTCGGCACGGCACACGAGAAGCAGCACCGCGCCGTGCAGCACAACGAGGAGCACGACCACATCCACGAGCATGAGCGGACGCCCAACATGTTCCTTGGTATCTCGCTGCTACTGGTGTCGCTGCTCTTTGACGGCGCTACCGGCGCGCTTGAGGACAAGTACATGGAGAAATACCACATCGGTGCCTTTGACCTGATGTACGTAGTCAACATCTACAAGTGCGTCTTCTCGGCTGTGGGCATGGTCGTCATGGGCGAGGTTCCTGAGTTCATCGAGTACGTCATGCCGTCGTTGCCCAACCTGATCCTGTTGAGCCTCACGGGTGCCATGGGCCAAGCGTTCATCTTCTACACCATCAGCAAGTTCGGCGCGCTCACTACATCCATCATTGGCACGTGCCGCAAGGTGCTCAGCATTGTGCTTTCGGTGGTCATGTTCGGTCACATTCTGAGCTTCGAGCAGACCATCGGTCTGGCGCTGTCGTTCGTCGGCATTGGGCTCAACTGGGTGCGCATCAACACGAACTGCATGCCGTTCGGCAAGAAGAAGAACCAGGGAGCCAACCAGGAGCGCGAGCTGGAGAAGCTGCACGAGCAGGAAGCTTCGGACCTGCTGTTCGAGAGCAGCGACGACACGGCCGACTCGGAGGAGGAGAACTCGAGCGAGACGTCGTCGCCCACGTCGGACGAGGAGGGCCCGCTGCGCAACAAGGAGGTGGAGCGCGGCCTCGAGCTGGTCAACGCGTGGGCCCGTCAGAGCCAGCAGCTCGCTGAGGACGACGAGAAGAAGACCGCGCTAGTCTCGGACGGCGAGAACCTGGCCGCACAGGCCGTGTAAGGTCTCCGTCGACTCGATCTCCCTCTTCTGCTTGCAGCATTGTGCTCGGATCAACTCAAGCCATCCCCGCACAGAAGCGCCGGTTCCGTTCGACCCGCCGCTGGTTCCTAAATAATATACGCTCCCCACTTATTTAGACACAAACACATGTGGACTTATTCTCATGCGAAATAGTTTACGAAGACGATCTATTACACGACAGCTCACGCAGCACCATGAGCTGCGGAGGCCGCAGCAGCCGCGGCCGCCTTGTCCGCCTGCTTCTTCTTTTTGGTGTGCTCGGCGATGCGCTCTTTCAACTCCTTGATCTCGATGTCGGTGTTGAGCAGCAGGTCCTTCGTGTCCTGGATCTCCTGCGTGACGAACTGCTGCGCCTGCGCCAGCGCCTTTTGCACCGCCACGTCCGAGTATGTGGGCAGGTGCTCCAGGAACGACAGCGGCGGCGCCACGCGGTCCGGGCCTGCCATCAGCTTCTTGTAGAAGAACTCGGTCGGCTCGTTGAACACCAGCTCGTCGTAGAATTCGCTCACGACCGGCTAGCAGTCGCATTCACAGACCGTCAGCAACGATCCGTCCGCGATGGAGTCCACATAACGTAAGGAAGCGGTTCTCACCTTCTTGGTGCTGGCCGGCAGGTTGTTGGGCGGGTACAGCACAAGCATGTGGATGATGTCGACGGGCTTCTCCATGGCGTCGTGGAAGTGCAGCTGGATGCGCGTCTCGAACTCGCCCCAACCGAACTCCGACACCTCGTACGGCGGCTCCGTGATCACTGCACGCCGTCACAAGCATTATATCAGCCTGGAATCGACGCATGCGACGTAGGATGAAGCAAATACGCACCGCGTACGGGGTTGGCGAAGCTCATGTGCAACGTAATGACCACCTTGCTGAGCATGTAGGATAGGTCCTCGTTCTCGGCGCCGCGCACGTAGATGGACCACTTGTGAGTCTTGGTCTCCTCTGCCTTGCGTCCCAGGTACGTCGCGATCGACCCGTAGATGATCGGCTTGGCCACCACCACGTTCTTCTGCCGCGCGTCCGACATGCTCACCCGATCGATCAGTCCGCCACCTTGGAGCTGTCCGGCATTTCCAGAGGCGACAGAAGTGTTGTTACTACCAGGTAGTCATTTAGAAGCAGTAAGGCTTTCCACGATGTCGTTTTGAGGTTTTTCTGATGAGAGCCGTACTTTTGGGGATAATCACGGTACACTCTTCTTTTTTGAAAAGAAAGTATCGTCCGGAAGGAATTTTTGGCGGCGGAAAGACAGCGCGGGGGTATACTGAGGCCCATATATTGAAGCGCGGGATGAAGCGTAGCTACGCGACTGCGACGGCGCGCAGGGATGGCGGCGCGCCCGAGCCCAAGAAAGGTGCGTGCGCGGTACGGTACGATACGTCGGAACGAGCGTGTGGGTCCTTCAAGTTGCTGCTATGGGGTGGAGGCTGGACTCCGAGGCGCGGAAATGCTAGTGCTGCGCTTCTCTGTGTCGCAAGGCCGTTTGTGACAGGCGATTCAATGTAGGCTCATGGAGGTGGCGGGTGTGTCGACTGCGGGCATGATGATAGGGCGGCGAGGCGCGGCTCACAACGAGAACGGCAGCACAAGCGACGAAGCAGAAGACAGTATTGACGTGCAAGGCTTCCTCGAGCGTGACTGTGAGGCGGCTTCCAAGGTGTGCAGTGCAAGCCATCTCCTAGATGATCATGCTGCTCTCTGGTGGTGGTTGACGCGACTGGTGCGCTGTGTGCCGACTGCAGAGACTAATTGAGCAAGCCAAGAAACGGGCTGCGGAGATGCGCAGCGAGTTTGAGAAGGGCAAGAAAGCACTGCTCGCAGGCCTGGAGGCTGAGAAAGAGAACCTGCACAATGGAGGTGCGTTCGCTCGTGGTGCTGGTGATTGGTCTTGGCGTGGCTCGGACTCACAACGTTGCTACTCTTTGGGTTTGCATGCCACTCTTAGATTCCCATGGCGCCCCGACGTCCTACACGGTGACGGTGGCGTGCCTCCACGGCCCTTACCAGGGCAGCGAGTACACGATGACCATCGACGCGGTGCGTACTACTCCCATCCTCTCAATTGATGGGACGAGATCGCATCTAACGGTTCCTGCTGTGATCTGATGCCTGCAGAAACATCACTCTTCGTGCTACATCGGCCGCTCGACCGGCCGCAAGTTTCGTCCGCCGCACGGCATCAGCCTACCGAAGGACGCGGAGCTGTCGACCACTCACGCGCAGGTGCGCCAACAAAGCCAAATCAATCTGTTCATCTACGGTTTTGAAGTTATTGACGTGTTGCTGCTGATTGAGCAGATCAAGATGGAGAAGGACGGCCGCTTGCTGTTCACGGACCTGGACAGCACGAACGGCTCGACGGTCAACGGCGACGAGGTGGAGCCGCACGAGCCCTACGAGCTCAATGTGAGCAAGCCCGTTAAGCTCGCCGTCGGCGGCTCGCAGCTTGAGCTGACCTTCAGCACCCATCCGTAACTTATCAAGACCCCCGTGTCGCGGCAACCACCCTCTCTATCCGACGAGCCGACCAGTCAAGTGTTGTGTAACGTGTACGCACTGCTACTACAGCAGTATCTATGACTTTCGCCATTCCAGACTATTCGGATGGCTGCTTGAAGACGCGAGAACCAGTTGCGGAGACCGCGTGAAGGCAGGCAGGAGTTCGCACAGCGTCGCGGTTCACACCAAATAGTACTATATTTCTCTCTGTTTGTCCGTGTTAGAGTGCGTTTGCTTTATTTCGTTCGTCCAAACACGCTCGCCGCTCCGCCGACCACTGATCTAGTCCGTAGTGACGAGACCGTCGGCCAGCCCACCTGGGTGCCGTCTAGGACGCCACACAGAGCAGTCGGTAGCGAGGATAAGCCGCTCGCGCGCCCCATCAAGTCTCTTTCTCTGCGATGCGGTGCGGCTTAGTTGGAGAGCTTCTCTTTGATGTCCTCCACGACCTTGTCCGCCTTGTCCAGCTGCGCCTGGGCGTCGCTGTCACCGGCGAACGCCAGTTGGCACGTTGTCCAGCTCGAGCCGGCGCCGGCGCCCGCGCCGAAGCCCGCCACGGCGCCGCGCATGCCGCCCGACCCTGTTCCCAACCGTCACACGTACGCGTCAGCCACCCCACACTCAAGAGAATCAAGCAATTGTCGTCACAAGTAACGAAGAGGACGTACGGGCGAGCACCAGCGACGTGAGGCCGCCCGCGACCAGGCCGGCCGTGAAGTGCAGCGTGAAGTTCTCGAGACACTTGTCCCACTTCTCCGAAATGCGATACTCGGATGGGATCTCCTTGTCGGCGCCGCTCATGGTGAATAGGCTTGGCGTGGGTTCTCGAGGTCTGCGCTTGGTGATCGGCGTCGGTCGACTCGCGGCCAATGTGCGGTCAGCTCAAAGCTTGGCGCTGGTCCCCCTTTTTTCACGTGGAAAACAGAGGACGAGATCGTCGGGCCTTAACCGGTCGGAAGCGGTATTTTACCGATAAATACTGGTATAATACCGAAATTTCGGTATGGACTCAGACGGTTGACGCAAGGCATTCATCACCTCGCCAGGAGCAATGGACGAGGAGCGCGCGGTGCTGCTGGGCGTGGTGAAGGAGCGCCAGGGCGTCGACAACGCGTCGCCGTACGTGTGCAAGGCGGGCGGTACACCGGTTCGTTGTTGCTGGGGTTATTTGCGGCAGAATTGCGCTCCTGTGGTGGTTTAATGGCGATAATTGACGGATGGATACATTTCTGTGGACTTGGTGGTCGTGCAGGCTTGGTACGGAGACGCGCCGGCGGAAGCCAAAGAGCTGCAATGCCCCAAGTGTAACAACCAGCTATTTCTGGTGGCGCAGGTGCGTTCGTGCTGACTGTTGTGACGTTGTATAGCGGCAACGGGCTGATAGATGTGTGAAATGGCAGGTGTACGCGCCGGTGGACTCGGATCGCACGCTTTACGTGTTTGGCTGCAATTCTATAAGCTGCACAGAAGTTCCTGGCAGGTGGGCTTCCCTCTTCGCAATTCGTGCATTGATCGTGGGTCTTACTGGAGTGCGGTGTGTCAATTAGTTGGCGTGTGCTGCGTGACCAGGCCGATCCGATCGAGGCTGTGGCTGCAGGCCCGACCTCAAGTGCCAGTGTGGATGCCGCGCCGGTGACTGCGGCACCAGACAGTTCTACCCTTGCGTGGGGAGCTGACGGCGACGACAGCGACTGGAGCGATGACGAAGACGACGCGGGACCGCCGGCTGAAAGTAAAGGGTCTGATCTGTCAGACCTGGAGCTGCTTCTCCAGCAGCGAGATGACGCTATGAAGATGCCGACCGCGTTCACGGCGCCAAAGAAAAAGGTCGAAACGACGCCTAAGGCGAGTACAGCAACTGCAGTCTCGGTGAAGGCGTTCCCTTCTATGCCCATCGACGTGATTGACGAGCCCTTCGAGGACTACACGGCCGAGAACGACTTCTCTCACGAGAACAAACTGCTTGAGGAGTACATGCGGCAGGAAGAGGAGGAAAAGTCCGAGGACGTGGGCGATCTGCGCAAGGTTCTTGACGCTACGAAGAAGAAGCGCACTGGCGGAGGCGGTGGAAACAGCTTTGCCGCGGCTGGCTCGGGCGAGTCTTACGAGAAGACGCCGGCGCACCAGCGCCACTTCATGCGGTTCCAGAAGCGCATCAGCCGGTGCCCGCTGCAGTGTCTTCGCTACGACTACGGCGGTGAGCCGCTGTGGCCTGTTCCTGCCCCTAAGAACCTGGTGATCCCTCGCTGCGCGTGTGGTGAGGAGCGCGTGTTCGAGCTTCAGCTCACGCCGACTATCAACTACTTCCTCAAGGTGGACGAGTTCGCGTCAATGCCGGTTGTTGCGCCGTCGGAGGCCGGAAAGCCCGCGGCTGGACCGCCGGGCGGAGGCATGGACTGGCTCAGTCTGCTGGTGTACTCGTGCCCGAATAGCTGCATGAAGAGCCGCGGCGAGTTCATCTACGTGCTGCCCGCCCCCGCAGCCTGATCCTGAGGTCGATCACTTCAACGTGATGCAAGTCGGGACTTGCGAAACGCATAACTTCCATTAGACTGCACATATTCATCACTCTTTCGCGGCAGTGCCACTTTGGAATCACCATCATTCTTTATTGCAACATAACTTGTTAGTGCAACTTTCAAGCAACTTTTCATCCGCATCATAACGGCAACCAGACAAAACAAGGGGGCCCAACGGCAACCGCAACTTTTGTATCGGATCAAAAAGGGAAACCGAGAAAGGACGACAAGCATGCGCGCGTGGCAGGAGCGCGCATCGGCCGGGCGGTTGGTGCGCGCCGCCTCGGGCACCCGCCGCCGCCCGGCGACCCCCGCGCCGCTGGGTTCGGCCTCTCGATGTGTAGGCCAGAGCGGCGTCGGCGCGCTCGCGGCGATCCCGCAGCTGGGGCTTCACCCTGGCCGGAGCAATCCGCACCTGCAGCACCAGCGCGCGTTCTCGTTCCGGTCCAAGTTCCCGACGCAGGACGAGGCCGCCATGTTCGCCATGGAGGACGAATTGGAGGAGGACAAGGCCTCTCCGAAGCTGGTGTGCGGCAGCTGCAACACGCCGCTCACGCGCACCAAGGACCTAGTCTTCATCAAGTGGAAGAGCGGGATCCACCTGTCGAGCACGTCGGACGCGCCGCTGGAGCGCCTGCGCTCCAAGGACACGTGGGACGGCGAGGGCGCGAGCTGGAAGAGCCACAAGCTGCACTGCCTCAAGTGCGATCACCAGGTGGGCACGCTGGCGCGCGTCTTTTCGTCCGAGAAAATCCTCTTCAGCGCCACGCGCGTGTCCATCCAGATGCCCGAGAACCAGTCGCCACTCATCTCCTTTTCCGGCTACCCGTCGTCGCTGCTGGGCTTCTCCATGTGGTCTGAACTTATCCTCATGGCCGAGTCGCAGCCGAGCCTCAAGGACGCACTGCAGATCCGCCGTGTGGACAAGATCCGCGACATCAGCCTCGACCGCAAGCAGCTCAACCGCAAGCTGCTCATGGCTAAGGACTTGCGCGAGCTCCTGCGCATCGTTGACGACAATGTGAGTATCTTTTGAGATTGAAGCCATTACTTGGATACTTTGTGCTGATCTGAACGCCATACTCGTATCGTGTAGTCACTGGAGCTCAACGACGTGAATATTCGCACGGCCATTGACCGCGCAGCGCGGTTCGTATCGACTCGCTCCACTCGCGCCAATCTTGTGGTTCGTACTGCATGTTACATCATGGCGATGTAGTGCATTTGAACGCACTTCTGACTAGACACTGTTGTGATCTGGTGCAACACAGTCGGTGAGCCACCAGGTGGACGCCATGAGCCCGTCGGAGGCGCCGGAAGATCAGCTTCTGCTCACTTCCCTGCCGGCGCAAGCTTTGCCATTCCCGGGCACGATCGAGGCCGACGCGACCGACCGCAAGAGGTATGCTTTTGACTTGACTGGTTCAACGTGCAGCCATTGGTGTGGATTATTAACAGTGTGGAACTCTTCTTTGTTTGTCAATATGAAACGCTAGGTTTTTCAAGTTGGTCGACATGACAGAGAACCTCGTCACCTTCGGCGTTGCTTCCTTCAAGCGCGGTTACGACCTCTCGTTCGTGACGAACGCACTCATGCGCTTGGGCGTAGGACGCGAGTCCATTCTGCGGTACGTTTTCGAGATAATCTTCACTGTTGTCCGCGGTCTTGGGGCTAACGATCTTTACTTGTCAATGCTACAGCTCTATTGCCAAGCAAATGATGTTCATGGTCAACTCGGATAGCCTGCTGGTCAACCCGAACGACGCGTCACTGATCGCCACGTCCATCGTGCACCTGCTATCCAAGGACCAGCGACGCGAGCCGTGGGTTCTCGAGGTGCTGCATGCTGCCAAGGACATCGTACTGGCTGGCTCCGCGCCGACTGCAGATGGGGAGTCAGCCAGCGGGGCGCCGTCGTTGGAGATCCTTGTTCCACTCGTGCGTACGTTCGCAATCGCGGAGGAGTTTGACCAAGCGCTTTTCTCGCTGTTGTTTGACTCGGTGGCATCCGGAGCTCTCGACCGTGAGGGTTACTCACCGTACAAGCGGAAGGCGCTGTGTACCAAGATCTACCAGGTCCACTTAGACTGCATTTTGCAAAAGCGTGCGCGGAAGTTCCGGCTGCCGAGTCACCTCGAACCCGAGTTCCTGCGCCTGTTTGCGGACGGACAGAAGAACGGCAAGAGCACGTCTTTCCGCCTGCACCACCTTGTGGCGAGTGCGCTGCAGGACATGGGCGTGATGCACAAGGAGTCGTTCGGGCTGCCGGAGGGGTACCACTTGGACTTTGTGATGCCCAAGCACCACATCGGCATCGAGATCAACTCGTCCAGCAGCTACCAGGCCGCTCCGAGCGAGCTGGGTGTAGACGATGACCGGCCGTTAGCGTTCATCGACCTCAAGGCGCGGCATCTTGAGCAGCTGGGGTGGGTCGTCATCCAGCTGCACGCGGAGAGATTCCAGGCCATGGCCTCGCTCGAGGAGCGCGTCTCGTACTTGTCGATGCTGCTGGAGGTCGCTATGCAGCGCCGCCGCGAGAGCGTCGAGTGGGGAGCCCAGAGCGCCAAGAAGAAGCAGTGAGCGCCCACCGATCGGTCGAGGAAGCGAAGGTAGTAGGTGTGATGTGAAGCGGTTTAATAGAGGCACTTCCCTGGCCACAAACGGCGCGTGTTCAAGGCGCCGACAGCAGCGCGGTATTGCATCTCGATGCAGTTCGACATCGAGTATATAACAGTCAAGTGCTCTACCTACGAGCATTCTATGGACGGAGACGCTCCTACAGCGTTCGAGTGGAGACGGCGGCTTAGTCGCTGCGCTTGGCCTTCTTCTTCTTGCTCTTCTTGTCCTTCTTTTTGGACTGCGTCTCCTCTTGCGGGGGCTGCTCGACTTCCTCCTCCTGCTCCTTGGCCTGCTTCTTGCTTTTCTTCTTCTTCTTCTTGGGCGCCTCGGCCTGCGCCTCCTCAGCGTCATCGTCCGCAGCGACCTCCTCCTGCTCGCGCTGGCGCTTCTTGCTCTTCTTCTTCTCCTTCTTGGAGACGACTTCGGCCTCGGCCTCGGCGTCCTCCTCATCGTCGCTGTCCTTCTTGCTCTTCTTGGTCTTCTTCTCCTTCTTGGTCTTCTTCTCCTTCTTGGTCTTCTTCTCCTTCTTGTCCTTCTTGTCCTTCTTGCTCTTCTTCACCTCTTTCTCCTCCGCCGCCTCCTTGTCCTCATCCTTCTCCTCCTCAAAGTGCTTGTGCTGATAGCCGCCCTCGCCCTCGCGCACGAACATGGAATACAGCCCGTTGTTGGGCAGCCCGTCCGTGCGCTTGCCGCCCTTGCGCGCGCCGCCGCCGCCCGCCAGTCCCAGGCCGCCCTGTACCCGCCACCACAAACGCGCGACGTGCTTAGCACCTTAACGCACCGCCTAACAACCCACTTGCCGCGTGAATCTACGTCAGCGAGCGCAAAGACGCCGCCAACGCGCCGTCATCGCCGAGCGAACAGGAGAAGCAGGACGCGCACCTTCTTGCCGCCCGGCCGCAGCCGCGAGAGCATGTCGTGCAGCTGGATGAGCTTGTGGTCCTCCATCGCTACCAGTTGGCGCGCAGTACTGCAGTTGGACGGTGTCGCGGCCCACGAGGTGAGCAGCTCCGAGCGAAATAAGGCGCGCCGCTACTTCGTTGTCCGTGTCTCTTATTGCACCGCGAGCGTGATGCGCGTCAACCAACGAAAGCGTGCGGCGTATAGCGTATAGAGTATAGATCGTATAGTGTGTACCTCGTTGTATAGTGTATAGTCGAGTACCAGCAGCACTTGTTGTCAACAGTATTAGTGATAAACACATATCAGTATCTGTCAGGTAAAAAATCAGTACAAATTGTAGCGAAATCCGCGAAATCGGCTGGGAAACCTTTCTTATACAAAAACCAAGTCTAAAAATGTACTGAGGGATCGCCTGGAAATGCTCAAAAGCCTGTTTTAGGATAACTTTTTATGTCGGGATACTCTGCGGGTTATGCTGACGCATGCTAAACAAGAGGCACAAAACAGCACGTAAAGGTGCCACCAGCCCTGTTCGTGTCCACCGACTCAATTTTTAATCCGCGTTCGCGTGACGGGCTGCACCTCGCCTCGCTGGGCGATCGCTGGCTGTGCCGAGTCCATCGAGACCCTCACGTGCGAGTGGTGCAGCCTGACTGGCGGCCCGCGGATGGGCCGAGCCCTGCATTCGTCCACTCCTTCGGTCATCCATCCAGTCGATGCTGTCAATAGGCTTGACCCACACCATGTTGACTGCCTATGCACGATCTTGCGCCCTCACGACCCAATTTTGCATCGCCAGATGGACGGGACCCGAGGTTTTTTGTGTGCTTGCTGATCTGTATTTAGAGGGAAAGGACCCCTGGATCTAGCAACCTCGACCTCTTTTCCCTCAACCTGTATACGAACGTTGTTCATACATTTCTTAAGTTAAAATTCAATTTCTGAAGCAGCTTCTATGCGACATGCTGTATACACCTGTCCGTCTCGCGAGGTTTCCTGAACCCGCGCGAGGTTTTTCGGGCCAGCACACGTCGCCTGCGAGGGCGTGCCGCGTCATGTCCGGATGCAAAAAAAGCGTTTACGGCGAACTTTTCCGATAGAGAAGGTGCCTCTCCATCCATAGTGTCACCTTGCTATAGTATAGTGCGGCGGCCGCGACCAGCATCAGTCGCCTGGGCTTCTCGCTTTTCGGTCAATCCGACTGCGCTTCGTCTGGTTGGACGGGCGGAGAGGATCCTCTTTCTCTCTATGTCGGTGGGGCGGCAGCCGCCCTCCTGCCCTCATTACGTAACTCGCGCGCGACCGAGCAAGACGACGGCTTCCTTCAGTGGCCTCCAGTAGCGGACGATGATGGCGACGCAGTACAATGAGAGCGAGGTCAAGACGCCCGTGGGCGCGGACTACCGCGACTCGCTGCGCATGGATGTGGCGACGCTGGGCGGCGGCAAGGAGGCGGTGGACGCGAACGGCAAGCCACTCAAGAAGTTCCTGTGGTGGCGCATGACCAAGAAGCAGCGTCTGTTCGTCATCCTGGGGCTCGTGCTGCTGCTGCTCGTCGTGCTCGTGCTCATCGCGTGGTTCGTGATCGTCAAGGCCGTGTTCCAGCACTACGCCAACAGCGTCAAGATCTCGCTCAACTACCTGGACGTCAAAAGTATCTCGAGCGACTCGACCCTCGGCGTCGAGCTCAGCCTGCGCGCGCAGCACGACATTAGCCTGCACGCGACCACGGCCGCGACCACGGCCAGCCTGCTGTTCGATGGCGACGAGTTCGGCACATTCGTGTTCCCGGCGCTCGACATCGCCAAGGGCGAGCAAGACTACAACCTAACCATCAACAGCGACCTAGTCATCACGAACCAAGACGTGTTCAACTCGATGGCGTACGGGCTCGTCAACTCGGCGCAGATCACGCTCAAGGCGTCGGCAGAGCTCAAGGCGCACGGCGCCGGCATCTCGTACGGCGGCCTGGACTTCAAGCGCGAGCTGACGGTCGACGGATTCAACAACTTCGCGCACCCGGCGCCGACCATCGACCACATGAACTGGTGGGGCTGCACGGATGACATGTACACGATCGACATCAACGTGACGCTCGACAACGTGGCGCAGATGGGCCTCGACGGCATCGGCGCGCTCAACCTGAGCCTGTACTACGAGCAGGATTACCTGGGCTACGCCACGTCGGTGTACCCGGAGGTCGGCCTGCCGCGCGGCGAGCAGGTGCAGGTGTTCCGCGCCATCATCCCGCAGGACTCGACCGCGCTCACGAGCATGGTCATGGGCGTGATCGGCAAGAGCGCGCAGTTCTACATCTCGGGCGACAACGCGTACGCCACGGAGCACGCTGAGTTCCTGCCCGCGCTCTCGTACGTGAACATGAGCATCCTGTACACAGACGCGCTCGCGAACGTCGACCTCAACCTCTCGTGCGACATCCTGTCGCTTCTCGGATAGGGACTAAGTATAAAACGAGAAATGCAAAGCGTCCGTTGACACCTCCGCGTCCAGCCCCCGCTTCCCCCCTCGGTCATGGGGCTCATCTACACTCATCAGCTCTGATCGTGCCGACTTGAGGCCGCCGCGGGAATGTGCACGTTGAACCAGCGCGAACGAAAAGCGGAGATTGCTTGTCGGGCTGAAGGACGCGAAGTGCGTTTGCATGTCAGGGCGCATCATCGACGGCCTTCAGCGCGCTCCAGCGAGGCTTGAAGGTCGGCTCGACATGGGATGCCCAGGTGCCACACTCCCGGGGTTTCTGGGTTGCTAAAGGCCCCTCCCGTTCGTTCATTTGGCGACTGAAGAGGAGGTTGCCATGGACCATCCACCGCATACAGAGCTCTATTTTATTCTACATACCTGGAAACCTGTGATGCAAGGGGAGCACAGCGTGGCACATGCGCATTCCTGTCGGCGGCGCTTCTCCATTCCCCTGAACAATCTGCCTCGGCCAAGCACCCCACAGTGGCGTAATCTGATGAATCAAGAATCCGCATTTTCCCAAATTGCAACTTTTGAATGCATAGTGAATTCAAGTGAGATCTTGGTCAGTCCTGCCACCAAATGTCGTGCAGATAAAACCGACGTGAGCGATGCGCCTGCCACGACAATCCAGAGAGGGTTCGTTTTCAGCACATCCGCGGTACATTCGCGAGGTGCATACAAGAGCATAGATACTTTCGGAGGGCGACTTGATAAGCTTCGCCAGTCAGCTAACCACCCCACCACACGCCTCAAACTTCGAACGTCCCAGATCTGCTCCGCTCCCGAATGCACTGGCGAGATGGACTAAGTCTCTTTTGGAGCGACAAGGTCTCCTCTGACAGGAGGACCATCCCTCCATGAAATTCGCTCAGTACGTATGTACTGTAGTGTAAAACCCTCATTGGCAAATGTCAGAATCGCGCTAGTGTTGGACGTCCTGAGATTTCTTACGCCACCACGGAATCAACTTTTCGTAGATTTTTACATCACCCCATTGGCTAATACAAAATATTCACTACATATTTTTAGCGAATGAAAAGGCAAAATGCTATTGAGCGATTTCTTTTCTGCGCCTTGTTTTTTCATGGTCACTGACAGGCAGGTCTTGGTCAAAGACACGTTTCCGAATGCCTTTTGCACAAAAACGGCGAGAACAGGCATCCGCGAGCGCCCGCGCCCCCTCTCTCTACACCCGAGTCAATTTTCTCTGCTGGTGATGACTTGATGACCGTGACGCGAAAATATCTTGATGTTTGTATGCAATTTGCAAATGTGCGAGTGTAACACGGGCGACTAGGGCTCGCCATACTTTCCAACTCTCAACCCCTCGTTCGCCCTGGCGCTGCACATAACTGCTTCCATTATGACGATGGGGGGGACAGATTGGGATGCGCCTAACTGGGAAAGGTGGATGATGGCACCGGAAGTTCAACCTTAGTAAAGTCACATACAACTATTATCATACACACTGAATTTGTATATCAAGTTAAGTTGAAATCAATTTATAAAGGTTTATATCATAGTTTTATAAAATTAATTATATTTGCAATATGTACTTGTTAAAGAGGTTCAATTATTTAAAGAGGTTTTAGAAATCTTGTTCAAATTTGGGCTGTTGCTGACTGATACTCCACCGCAACGAGAACAAACACCTGCTGCACGATGACAGCTCGGAATCTGTGCTACTGCACTGCAACTGCGGCAGCCGCAGGAATGACTTGGAGAATGTATGGGAGCGAGAGGGGAAACGAACACCAGACCGCGTTCGGCTTCCCGCATTAATCTTCATCTCAGTATAGTCACCTGTTAGACCCGCTCGGGTGAGCTGTTGGTGCCACTCGCCACCAGTCTTTGGATTAGTCTACGGTGAGATCGGATCGGCCACTTCTCCTGGTCATTTCGCGACCTGCCAGGTACAGCGCACGCGCCCTCCGCTTCCACTCCGATCCACTCACAAACAACAGCGATGGCTTTGGCGCAGCAAGAAGTGCGCACGCCGGGCGTGCCGGGCGAGGTGATCCACACGCCGACGGCGGGCTACTACCAGGATCAGCCAGACTCAGCCTTCCGCGTGGACGTGGCGGCCGCGGGTTCCAAGGAGGATGTCAAGGAGGAGCTGGAGGCTGGTCCGCGCCGCAAGAAGTTCCTGTGGTGGCGCCTGACCAAGCTGCAGTTTATCCTGGCGATCGTCGCTAGCGTCGTCGTGTTTCTCGTCATCCTGATCGTGATCCTGTGGTTCACGGCCGTCAAGGCCATCTTCCAGCACAACGTCGACAAGGTCGAGATGTCGGTCAACTACCTGGACATCAAGAGCATCCCGTCCGACTCGGTGCTCACGGGCCAGATGAGCCTGCGCCTCAAGCACGACCTGAGCATGAAGGCGACCACGGACGCGACCACGGCGAGCCTGCTGTACGGCGGCGAGGAGTTCGCGACGCTCGAGTTCCCGGCGCTGGACATCAAGAAGGGTGAGCAGGACTACAACCTGACCATCAACGGTGACGTGACCATCACGAACGCGGACGTGTTCGAGGCCATGTCGGTCGACGTCATGGACCTGTCCAAGGTGACGCTGTCCGCGAGCGCTAAGGTCAAGGCACATGCCCTCGGCTTCAGCTACGGCGGGCTCGACTTCACCCGCACGCTCGAGTTCGACGGCCTCAACAACTTCCGCGACCCGCTCACGGTCATCGACCACATCGACTTCTGGGGCTGCGAGAACGGCTACCAGATGGACATTGACGTAAACGTGACGAACGTCGCGCAGATGGGTCTGGACGGTATCGGCTTCCTCAACCTGACGCTGTACGTGAACGACATGTACCTGGGCTACCTCGAGGGCCTGACGCCCGAGGTCGGTGTGCCCCGTGGCGTGAGCAAGGAGACGTTCCGCCTGCACGTCGAGAATGGCACGGAGGCCATGCCCGTGATGGTCAAGGCGCTCACGAATGGCTACGTGCAATACTTCATCACCGGTGAGAACCCGTACGCGACGGAGCACAAGCTGTTCAAACCCGCGCTCGAGACCATGAACATGAGCATCATCTACACGGACGCGATGGAACGCGTGGACTTGAACACGTCGTGCGTCATGGCCGTGCTGCCCCTGAGCAACTAAGGGATCGGGCCGCGATAGTCGTAGCGTGATTGTATGCGTTCGTCGTAGTGTGCGTCGGGAATGACAGGCGTGCAAACACATCGATCATATTTTTTTGAATGAGTCGTGGCATTTTATTATCCGCATTGTGTGATCTAAGGTGTTCGTCGACGACAAGACGTTGTGTTGTACACTCCTCCTCGTTAAATGTGTTAAAGTCCACCGATGGTCGACGATCTGGTACAGTGTACATGGCAACGAGACCTCACCGCTTTGAGGTGCTCTCTTGCTGATTGTATGAGTTCGTGTCCGAGTTGGTGGGGGGATCTGCGTCTGCTTGTCGACAAGACCAAGGAACTTACTGTCATCTCCATGACTTCAAGTTCGACTCAAGGCGGACTATATTACGTGCCGGTACTCGATAGCCGACCACGGTGGTGCTCGCTCTCCTTCTGCTTTATGAGTGTCAGCATCACCATCAACTTCTTGTTGTCGAGGCAGGCGCAGATACACCATTGGGAGGAAGGCACTGGCGTTCGGCTGTCATTGATGCTCGCTCAATCCAATCCCAGTCGGTGCTGCATGGACTAGCTCTCAACGTGTTCGGACTGCGCTTCAGGAGCCGCTGCAGAACTGCAGCCAATATCTTAGCTCGGCTACTTCAAGCAGCCTGGTTGTCAACAAGACGAAGGAACTCACCATTTCCACTTGAAATTGGCTCGGTGTTGATTGACTAGTCAATAGCCGATTACGTTGGTGCTCTCCTGCTGCCGCATTGGTTTCGGTGCCATCATTACCTCCACCTCCATGAGAACCGGTCGAGGTAGTCGCGCATGCACCACTGGGAGGGAGGAGCATTAAGCTTGGCCGTGGTGCTGGGTGTGCTACCTTAACTGGCCGCTGTGGCTGTCCGTGGTAAGCGACCCGCTGTCGTATTACTTGCTCTCCATGTCGCCTGTACGTCTTACCCGTATGCCTACTGTCGATGCACGCAGAGTACTATCCGGCCGCCGGGCAACACGAAGAGCGTGGCGCACCATCGCCTGTTCGTGGACGTTCTCGACAACCCGGACTTCAGCGAGCGCGATCGGTGATCATGCTGCGCGTGATCAATACTTGTGGCCATCAAGTTCTGACCTATGCTGTGGTTGGTGGCACGGCCCGAAGCGCAACGTGCGGACGTTCGACAAGGACTTTGACGAAAACCGCAAGTACACCAATGGAGACCTGCTTGTGAACTTGCTACATCTCAAGTTGCATTCGAGCGCGACCAACAAGATGCTGTGCTTCGTCAAGGGCACACTGCCCTCCCAATACTCCGCAAGCGTGACAGAACCTGTCGCCGTGATTCGGCGCTCCATGGGAGTGAACTGGTGGCCAACAACCGCGAGCAGCACTTCCTGACTCACGTCTATGAGCGCGAGCCACGTAACGCGTTGGAAGAGAACAGCCCGAACGAGAGCGGCTATGAGGGCCAAGCACCGGTCAGCGGTCCTCACGCTGAAGAGTGCTCCGATCGTCGATCATGTCTTCGAGACTGACCGTTCGATCGCAGCAGGTGCTTGGTGGCCTTGCTAATCGACGTGCTACGGAATGAACGGAACTTTTGGATTCGTTCCAGAGCTGCAGATCTATCCTATCACTTTGCCGAGTTGTCTGATATGCCAGGCACACAGCATTCAGCGAATACCGAGGCTTACCGAATGCGCGTTGCTTCTTCAGCCGGTCGTCTCCTCGAGCGCGTCGGTCTCGGAGCGACCGGAGTTCCTCTGTCACAAATCGCACACGCCGTTGTGGCTTCGGCGCTGAGCCTTTCCCGTTCGTTTGTGGCTCTCCGTTCCAGCACTAGCGGCGTGTCCCAAGCTGCGCTCGGACTCGACCATGGGCGCACCGTTCGACATGCCAACACGCCAGCGCCTCGGCCACGTTCCCCAGTGCCCAATATCCAGGCCGTGTGGCGCATTCGGCGCATGTAACCTGCAGAGTAACCCGCAGTCGTCCACGCGAGGGGTGCCATAATCGCATAATCGTGATTGCAGGCAGCAGTGGAGGCTTTTCAGCCATGACTGATCCCATCCCATGCGGGTTTCCCATCCTGCAGGATCTGTTTGCTCATGGGCACCTCCCAGTTCAATATAATCCTTGTTACCATGTTCAGCCAGCGTGTTGCTAAGCATGAGTGGATTACATAAGCCTCTGTGGGTCTGGCAGCTACAGTGTGTGTGATCCATTGCGTTGTTGCGACCAACAATGCAAGCCGTTGGCCAATCCAACATGTATACGACTCTGTATGGGCAGGTGTCTGCATGTGGACACACCGTTTGGTGTCCGACCCTTCCCGCAGCTAGGGCGACCTGGCCCGCACATCCATCGCGAGCGCCCGGGTGGATTTTTCGGTTGTATAGTAGCTGTGATTACAGTATCGTGATCCATCCACCCACCTCCATGTACATTTATAATACTGTGACGCGTTGGAGTGATGCGAGCAATGGGGTGAGATCCCGTCTCGTGCCCCGCGCGATCTCGACACGCCGCAACTTTTTGACAGGGGCGGAGCCGCATCAACGATGTCTCACGAGCTTTAGACCCTGCGGACTGCCCCAAGGATTGCATTGTGATGAGACCCCAACGGATTCGACGTACAGGGCACTTCAGTCCAGGTTGCACCTACACTCGCGATGAATACGTGGGCCAGGCGGCGTTGGACACTCGTTTTGCTGTTTATAAATTGTGGAAAAAAAAGTCGAAATTGCACCATTTTTCTGCTGGTTGAGCTTCCATTTGGTTTGGTGGTGCTACTTTTAGTAACATTGTTTACAGAGTTACGATCTCGTCGTCATGATAATCTTTGTCTGCGCTAAAGTTCCCCAACACTAAAACCGACCTCTTTTTGCTCCATTCTTCTACATTTTATCCACAAAATAAGGAATAAAAATTACCGCCACGTATCCACTTCACATCAGCAAGGCACAAAATGAATGTGCAATTATTGATTCGAAACATAAGGCGATTGTTCTTTTTATGTTCGACTTTATGACAGTTTCTCCTGCATTATGAAGCAAGTGATGGCGTAGGGTTCAAATACGTCTTCCATACCGAAACCAAGTCAAGTTCACTCAGTTCAAACCAAGGAGTGGATCCATTCATGGATCAAGAGAATAAACCACCAAAAAGGTGCTGCCTGTCTCTCTTATCCTAGTTAGCTGCCCTTCCCTGTCCTCATTTCCGAATTCGCCACGCTCCGCACACCCTGAATCAGAAGAAAGAGCGCCGTTTTTTCCTCAAGGTTTCCCCTCCTCTACTATCAACTAACAGTATGAAGACGTCCGGGCTGTGGGTGGTGGTGGCAGCGGCCAGCGCGTCGCTGGCGGCGGCGCAGTCGACGGTCTCGTCGGCGGACATTTGCAAGAGCGCGGCGTTCGCGGCGCAGCCCGTGACGACGCTGGGCGACGGGCCCGTGGGCGTGCGCGCACTGGTCGTGGGTGATGAGGTGTGCTTCCAGTTCGGGCTCTCGTCGTCGGTGGCGAGCGAGGCCGCGTGGTTCGGCGTGGGCGTCGCGCACGGCTCGTCGATGGTCAGCACGCCCGAGGCCAACGCCATGATCTTCAAGAAGGACACGGGCATGCCCGAGCTGTACCACCTCGGCGGGTACGTCAACAGCGACATCACGACGGACAGCGACACGAGCAGCTTTGTCGTGGCCAAGGCCAGCGCGTCGGCCATGGCCTTCAGCTACCAGCGTAAGCTGGCCGCGGTGCTCTCGGACGACGTCACCATCGACCCCAACGGCACGGTCAACTTCATCTGGGCGTACGCGACGTCGTGGCCGATCTCGTCGCACCGTGCGGGCACGAACGGCGCCGCGACGTACACGTTCTCGGCTTCTACAGGCTCTTCCTCGAGTAGCACGCCCAGCAGCAGCACGACGAGCAGCACGAGCAGTGGATCGGAGTTTTGCACAGACAACAACTGCCCGGCAATCGTTGGCGGTATTGCCTTTGCCGCTATGCTGCTTGGCGGACTTGTCGTGTCGGTGCTGTTCAAGTCGACGCCTGTCAGCCGTGTGATGCTGCAGAAGACTCTCGCCAGTCCGCCCGTCAAGGCTACAACCAACGCGCCGGTCGCGATGCCCCACACCATGTTCCTGCAGAACCTGAGCGACCTGTACATCGGCGAGGCTATGGTGATGCTCATCTTTATCGCGGCGATCATCGTTCTGGTCGCGCTCAACAACAATGAACAGACGTACGTGCGGTCGGGCCGCGTGAGCCTTCTCATTCTCATGTTCCTGATCCTGCCCGTTTCGCGCATCCCGCTGTGGTCGGTTCTGTTCGGCACGTCGTTCGAGCGCATTGTCAAGTACCATCGTTGGCTCGGGATGGCGATGACGGTGGCTGTCATTGTGCACTTGATCCAGGCCCTCAAGGTCACGACGGCCACGTACTCCGAGAAGTACGGCACGGTCACGCCGGTGTACGGCTTCATCGCGTTCCTGTGCTTCGTCACGATGACGGTGCTAGCCAACGAGTACATCCGGCGCAAGTTCTTCGAGGTGTTCTACTTCACGCACCGCATCCTGTCGATCGTCGGCTTCGTGTTCAGCATCCTGCACGCGCCCAAGGTGATTGGCTGGGCACTTGTTGTCCCGCTCGCGTTTTACGTGATTGGACTGCTTTTTCGCTGGTCGAGCGCGTTCTTTGGGACCTACTCGGCGACGGTGACCGTCCCTGCTGGTGTGTCTGCGACTTCGCTGGTGCTGGAACCGACCTCGAAGACGGGCAAGTTCGCCATGAACATGAACCGCGGGTCGTACTTCATGGTCCGGATCCCGTCTGTGTCGCACGTGGAATGGCACCCGTTCTCGGCCATCGTGACGGCTGACGGCAAGTCGATCGGCTTTTGTGCGAGGGCGATCGGCGGCTACACGAGCAATCTGCTCAAGAACGCCCAGCTGAACCACTCGTTGACGCTCAACTTGTGCGGACCGTTCGGCAAGATGGGACTTGACGTGGAGAAATATGAGGCGGTCGTGCTCGTCGGCGGTGGCGTCGGCATTACCCCGCTCATGAGCTTGGTGAACCAGTGCCGGCTGTTCCCATCTAAGAACCCGTCGTTGTCGTCGGCCAAGGGCGCTGACTGGCACGTGGTCTGGTCTGTCCGCGACCCCAACGACCTCCTGATGATGGACGCGTTCTTGCCATCCCAGGCGCAGATTGAGAACGCTTCGCGAGCCGCAGTGGATGCCGACGGAAGCATTCAAGACCCCAACCAGCCGCTGTCAGCGCAGACGACCGGCCCACAGCTGCTGAACGTGAGTTGGGCGATGCACGTCTCGGAGGCGCAAAGCGACGGCACGATCGAGCGCCAGAATGGCGAACTGCTCGCCTACCGCCACGGTATGCCGATCCTCGACGAGACGATCAACACGAGTCGCTTTGCCGGCCGCCGCGTCGCGGTCGTTGCGTGCGGCCCGCCCACCATGACGGTCGAGGCGCAGGCGCTCGCTCGCAGCTGCGGCTTTGACTTCCACAAGGAAGTGTTCAACTGGTAAGGCTGTGCAGAGTGGCAATGATTCAAAGCGTCTCTAGCCAAGCGAGACGCAAATGAGTAATATATACGAAGTATCAGCAACCTGAACGATCAACTTATCACTCGACGTAGTCAAAGTCGTCCTTGATGCCGAGCCACTTGTCCACCTAGAAGATGAGCAGCAGCATTGAACCGAACATCGGTTAGAGCAGGCCTACAATCGTCATCCACGTGCTAATGGATGATCGCTATCGTACATCAGCGCTGGGGACGCCGCGTTTCTGCACGACCCACGACTTGAGATTGAACACGTTGTCTGCGCGCCAAGACAGCATAAAACTGTTAGATTCGAGAGATTGAGGCTTGCAAGCGTGGTCAGCAGCGCACGCACCCGTCCACCGGTCGGCGCCCTCCTTGGCCATCTTCACCTTTCGCTCTGATCACCAAACACAACAGTTGATGATGCTGAGTACCCTCCAAAACCTGTGGTCATGGTGGACGAGCCCACTACGCACCAAGCTCAGCCATAATCTCGGGGTCGTTGTCAGCCAGCAGCTGGATCTTGGCGCGCTGCTCGCGGACGCGCGTCTGCAGCTCGGCCAGCCGCTTGAGCTTATCCGCGCGCTCCTCCTTTGCACGTGCAAGCCACTCCAATGTTAGGTGTCCATACGAATGGCACGAACAGGGTGTTGATCAGCGTACCGACTCCTGGCGCTGCCCGCGCTGCTCTTCGGTATCGCGCTGCACCTTTGCCAGCTTGTTCTGCATCGTGCTCTTTCGCTTTTCGAGCTCCTCCAGCTTTCGCTTGCGCGCCTGCGACACCTTGGACGGGAACGACCAAAAGTAGTTGCCCGACCCGATCTGCAAAGGCGTCACCGCGTCAGTCCAATGGCTCCAGTAGATACAAAATGAACAGCTAATAACACACGACGCGCCTTGTCAAAGTCCACGAGCACGTCGTCCACGAGCGCCTGGTTCACATCCTTGACCGTTTGCAGCACTGCAAACTCGCGAGCATCAGCACCAACTCCAATGTCGATGATCCAGAGCAGCAGGAGAGGAAGACGCACCGACACCCGCCTTGGACGCGAGCTTCTCGACCTCCTTGATGTTAAACACGTCCTTGGACTCGTGGTAGATGCGCAGGATGCGCTGCCGCTTCTCCTCGAGCGACACGCCCTTGCGCTTCGACATGCTTGGGCACTTGGGCCGGCTGGAGAAGTTCGTGATGCTCAAAGGCAGTCAAAAGGCGCGCCAAAAACGAGTACCGTGCGTTTTACAGTAAAGTACGATTGACACACATAACTGAAACTGAGCATCATAGTGTTCATAACACAATGATATGTTTGATATGAGCTGAATCCAACACATGTTGAAACATGATTATGTTCAGGTTGAAGACGCGCGCATGGCACCGTAGTTGGCCGCCGGTCGGGCGACGAGTTCGCGGCGCGCGCCGACGAGGCTGGCGGTGGTCTGCAGCGTGTGCCGCGCGCTGATCAGCAGCTCGTCGATGGTGCCGTCGTTTTGGATGACCAGGTCCGCCTTCTTCACCTTTTCCTGTTGTTAGTGACACAACACAAGGCGCAGCGTCAGTCGATGCGTTTAAATATCCAACACATTTACGAGCACCGCCATATACGTGGAGCTTCATCTGCGACGCGATGCGCTTCTCGGCGTCCTCCTGGGCGATGCCGTCGCGCTGCATGAGCCGCTGGAGCTCGTTCTGGTCCGAGCAGGCCACGACCACGGTCGGGTACGTGAAGTGCTCGAGCAGGTGCGTCTCGAACAGCAGCGGCGCGTCGAACACCACGAGCCGCTGGCGCAGCACGAGCCGGTGGTACACGAGCTGCTTGAACATTTCCCACAGGATGTACTTCTGCCTCGCCCGCACAGAGGGGACCCATATCATGAACAATAGTCGTCAGATCATCGATGGTCATGCATACAACAACGGGGCGCTCGACTCACGTGGGTGGCTGCGTTGAGGCGCTTGCGCTGCGCCGGGTCGCTGAAGATGATGGCGCCGAGCTTGGCGCGGTTCAGTGTGCGGTCCTCGTTCAGCACCTCCTCGCCGAATTGTTTGACGATCTTCGCGTGAGCGCCCCGCCCCGGGAGAACCACCTCGCGCGCGATCACGTCTGCGTCGACGATGACGGCGCCGGCCTCGCGAAACGCGCGCGACACAGAGCTCTTGCCTGTGGCGATGCCGCCCGTGAGCCCCACACCGACCAGCGACGCGCCCACCACTCGCCCAGCGACAAACGCGACGCCCAGTACGATCGCATCGTCAAGCGAGAACTGCGAGTAGACCGCGTTCGCCATGTCAGCACCGAGAACAATAGATGATGATGACCACAAAGCAAGCGTACCAGGGGCAGCAGTGTCAGCGGGGCAAGGCGCAGGAACCAGCGCATCGGTGAGCGCTTGCTCTTGCGCTCCTTCAGGTACCCCACTACCGCGCCCACCGCCGCTCCCAGCGGCAGCAGCGCCAGTGTCCGCCCGACCGTCAGCATCTCCACCACTTCCGTCGTTGTGGGAATGGAAGAACAAAGTGATGAGCATCAAGAGGGGACAGAACACCCCGGACGCAGTGACTTGATGGGGCTCGTCGCAATTTCAGCCAATCAAAGCGTAATTGGAAGTGTTTCAACCAATGAAAACACTCCGATACATTATAGCAGAAAAGTCATGGACACAACTGGGGTTGTCTAGTAATGGGCATGACGCGCGGGAGCAAGGGCGCGGCGCGGTCGCCGCTGGGCGAGGCGCCGCACGTGCTCGAGTTCCTGGACGCGCTAGACGTCGCGCGGCTCGTGTGTACGCAGAAGCGCGCGGTCGTGGAGGCCGCAGGCGAGCTGTGGTTCTGGATCGGCGGGCGCATGCGGCGGCTTCTCCCGCACGTCGACCTGCCGCGCGACCCGCCGTCGCGCGCGGCCCTGCAGCCGCGGATGCTGCTCGTGCTGCTCCGCCGGCTCCACGCAATCTCCACATGTGGGTATGCACGTATCCCTAGCATCTCTAGTCGTCTGGATACTCATAGTGATGGTATTCTTGTGTCAATCCGACTGTCCAGACGCGTTCGACGTGCGGTTTGACTCGATGCGGCGCGGGGGCGACGTGTACCTGCCGGACGACGGCGCGCGCTACGTTTCCCACTGGGGCGCGACGGGCGGCTCCATGTTCGGTGACCGCGCATGTCCGCCCGGTGCCGTGAGCTACTGGGAGTGCGAAGGGCTGAGCGAGGGCAGCTACATGGGCGTGGCGGAGGTCGTGCGCGAGGGGCAGCCGGGTTTCCACTACTACGGGCTGGACGCGCAGCACCTGAAGCGCACGCTGTCGCTGCCGTCGCCCGCGTGCGACCACATGCCCGCCGTCATGTACTGCGAGAGCGGGTTCATCACGAACGGCTCGTTCCGCGGGCCCAAGCTGCTGCTGCCGTCGCTCGTCGGTATCCTGCACGCCTCGCCATTCCTCGAGACCGATCGCGTCGGCGTGTTCGTCGACCGTGTCGAGGGGTTCATCGCCTTCACATGCAATGGGCAGGTGCAGGGCATGGCCATCCCAATCAGCACGGGCGACAGCGTCGGCTTCCCCGATAGCGAGCGCGCGTTCTTCCCAGTGTTCTCGGCGTGCACATGTTACAACTTACGCCTGGTGCCTAACGCGTCGCCGCCCTGGAGCAGCATCTACCACTTCCACGAGCTGCGGCACCTGCTGATTAGCCCAGGCGACAGCAACCAGCTCACTCACGACCGCGACTACTACAGTGATCCGACCGAGTTGACTGCGCGTGGGGCGTGATCGCTGATCACTCGGTGGCGCCCTGGATGGTGATGACGATCTTGCGCTCGTGGCCCGAGCCCCAGCCGCCGACGTTGCGGTGCTCGCACAGGTAAATGCCTGGCAGGGAGAGGACGACCCACTGAGTAACGTGTACAATACCAGCAGCGAGTAGTTGGCCTGCGTCTCACCTTGCCACGTGCCGAGGTTGAACTTGCCGTTCGTGATGGGGACGTTGATGGAGGCGCCGATCAGCGTCGACTTGACATGCGCCGGCATGTCATCTGACAGTTTGCAACAGACCCAGCTCAACGCGTTAGACGTCTCAAGTGCACCATATCTAAGCGTAGAGACACGTTGAACGCACCGTCGCCCTCCATCGTGTGGCGGAAGAACTCCCTGCACCATACAAACATGTCAAAGAGCATCGATCAGACTCGGAAGCGCCTTCGAAGTGTGGGCAACCCACGCGCACGCGCTCACCTGTTCCAGGACTCGGGCACGATGCGGTTGAACGCGCCCTCCATATCAACCCTTGTGTTGTCAGCAATCCCCACCGTTAGCACTGTCAAAGACCCAGGAAGATGCACAGGACAGCTCCCTACCGGACGTCCGAGTCGCAGTTCTCGTTGATGCTGAGCGACGCGGACGTGTGCTTCACGAACAGGTTGGCCATACCCACCTTGACCTTCTTCAGCTCCGGCACCTGCGCGCATCCGCACCACAGCGCCACCGTCAAATCCACGTCCTTGCCCTAATAAACCAAGCGAGACCCAAGGGCAGCGCACCTGCTTCTCAATCTCCCGCGTCACCACTGCGACGACATCCACATCAGATCAGTGTTGTGATAACACGCACTTCTCTCCAGCAATAGAGCGACGCACAGTGGAAGCCGCGGCCGGGCGCCGTCAGCCGGATCTCCTTCTGGAACCACGTCGAGCTCATCGTTGCGCGCTGGTCGTCCGTCACTCGCCCTCGGTCTTCTTCCTCACGTCCTTCGATGCGAAAATGTGTGGGGATTTTTTGACAAGCAACCGTGTCATCGTCTTTTGGCTTGTTTTCACTATTGGTTTCATCACTCCGCCAGGATCATTA
This sequence comes from Phytopythium sindhum, assembly GCA_023334395.1. Classification (NCBI taxonomy): domain Eukaryota; phylum Oomycota; class Peronosporomycetes; order Pythiales; family Pythiaceae; genus Phytopythium; species Phytopythium sindhum. The sequence continues at coordinate 57,482 of JAASGW010000092.1, forward strand.
TTTCATTGGTCAAAAATGTTATTTCATAGCTCATGATTGGTTAAAAAATTTTATGAACCGGTACAAAACCGGTATCTTCATCACTGAAGAGGCGTGAGTGGGTCCTCACCTGCTGGAGCGCCAATGGGCGTCATGACGCCGCCGCTGATGGCGTCGCCGCTGCGCAGCAGCAGGTGCTGCGTGAAGTACCGGCTCATGAGCAGCGACTGCAGGCGCAAGTCGCGCCGACGCTCGGCGAAGTGCAGCGATAGTGCGCCCACGTGCGCGCCGAACTGCAGCAGCAGGCGCGTGATGTCGTAGTCGCCCAGCAGCGCCGCCGCGTCCGTCGGGTACGTGCCGTTGTACTTGGGTAGGTGCGCGCTGGCGCCGGCCATGAGCAGCACGCGTACCGCGGCCGCGTGTCCGCGCTGCGTGGCGGCGAACAGTGCCGTGGCGCCCGTGCGTGTCTGTAGGTCGCGCGCCGCACCGCTCGCCAGCAAAAAGCGCACGAGCCCCACGTGGCCCTCCTCGCTCGCGATGTAGAGCGGCGACAGCCCGGAGCGCGTCTGAGCGTCCATCGCCGCGCCAGAGCGGATGAGCACGCGCACGACGTCCACGTGGCCCATGCGCGCAGCGATGTGCAGCGCCGTGGACTGATCCTCCATGCGCGCGTCGACGCGCACCTTCCAGCGCACGAGGTGCTCGACGACGGCGCAGTGACCCTCCTGCGCGGCGATGTAGAGGCAGGAGACACCGCCGACTGTCGGCCGCTGGAAGTTGGCGTCCGCCCCGCGGCGAAGCAGCAGCGTCACGATCGCCTCGTGGCCCATCTGGCACGCCAGGTACAGCGGCGTCACGCTGCTGTCCATCAGCTCGTCGGCCCGGAGCGCCGCGCGCGCCAGCAGCTCACCCACCACGCGGGTGTGGCCGCTCTCGCACGCCAGGAACAGCGCCTGGACCAGCTGCATCCTGCAGGCTTCGCTCGCATCGCAGCTATGACTGCGCGCTCGCGTTCGACTCGACACGTAGGTGGAAGGCTGGAGAATTGCGGTGAGCAGACGCAGCACGGTGGAGATGTGCCCGTTGCGAGCGGCGACACACAGCGCTGTGGTACCGCCGCCGACCAAGCGGCCTGGATCTGCGCCATTGCGGAGAAGCAGGTCCACGATCATGTCGCGGTTGTGCTCGCTCGCCAGGTACAGAGGCGTCGCGAGCGAGCGCGTGCGGACGTTGGCGTCCGCTCCTGCGCGTAGAAGCAGCTCCAGCGCGTCAGTATGACCATTCGAGGCCGCCAGACACAGTGGCGTGTTGCCTTCGCGGTCGGTGACGTCTAAAGCTGCATGCCCGACTTCCAGCAGTGCGGCAAGCGACCGCCTGTGACCCGCGGCGCAGGCCATCAGGACGGCCGACACTTGCGCTGTCGTCATTGCGGGGGCAGCAACTACGTTGTCATTGTCCACTGTGGACACCTCACCCAACGGTACCTCAATGAGCGCGCGCTTACCTGACCGCACCAGGCTCTGGTGGAAGGCTCCTCCTCTCTCGCCACGCTGTCCCGATGCCTCAAGTCGCCGTTCAAACTCAGTGATCAGCGCCAACAGCAGTGGCATCTCGACGAGCTGGTTGCACACCAAGAAGCGAAACTCTTCGGCCAGGTCCGGGCTCCCGACGTTCATCTGTCTCTGCTGATGGAACCACTCGCGGTGCGCGGGCGTATGCAGCGCGTTAAGCTCGACAAGCGACGGGAACGCTGTCTCTACTTGCGTGATGAAGCGCAAGTCCACGCGTGTGTCGAACAGATCGAGCGTGACGAGTGACGGGTGCTTCCCAGCGATCTCAGCGCTGGCGAACCGACCGGTGAGCTGCTTGCAGTGACGGAACGAGAGCGCGCGCAGCTTGAGCGACTGCGCGTTCAGGATGGAGAACAGCGCGAAGTCGGTCAACTGCAGGCAATCGTCCACGCGGATGCTCTCCAGGTTGGCCCAGAAGTGCGAGGCCAGCACGAGCAGGTCCCGGTCCGTGAGCGTGCGCTGCCCCGACAAGTTGAGGTGCCGCACGGATCGGTAGCTCTGCATCACAGCGAGGAACGCGTGGTCGAGTTTGGGTGCTGACCGCACGGGCGACAGCGTCGACAGGTCCAGCGTGTCGACCGCCAGCGAGTGCATGATGCGCTTCCACGAGTGGCTGCAGCAGCGGATGACCTGGTGGTCGCGCACGTCCAGGAACGTGAACACCAGCCGAATCAGCGCCTCCTCCTGCACCACGTCGTCGATCTCTTGCGGATGGCGGCATCGGCGGCGCTTTGAGGCAGCAGTCAAATGTTCCCCCGTGCTCCCGGTCGAGGACTTCCCAGTATACGATGGCGCCAGTCGACTCGAAGGCGTCGGTGCTGTGCGCGAGCGTCGTGATCGTCGAAGCGGACAGCGTTTGGTGACAGCGACACCGGTGCCAGCCGCGGCTTCAGACTTGGGCATCGCAGCGTCATCGAGCACAGCATCAAGCATACGCTTCATGGTCCCACTGCTCGCTCGCTGGTCGTATCAAGTGCCAACTACCGCTCCAGCGCGTCGGCGGGTGGCGCGATAACGCCAAATGACGTCCACGTGCGGCTTCTGACGAGGCCAGCGAGGGCGTATAAGTGTCTGGGGCCGCGGAAGGAGAACAGCCTATCCATTTGGACGCGAGACGCGGCTTGCAGCCCTCGGATGTTGAGGCGGCCCTAGTCCCGGCCCCAGGCGTGGATGGATCGGCTCGTGGATCATAAGATCGCGGTTGAGGCCGACTGGTATCAAGCAGAGGACGAGGGAGGCTAGCGGCGGTATTATTAAACCCTCCAGTCCAACTGAGCGCAGTCTAAAATAACACGGCGGCCAAGCAGATGCTGCTTGTGTACCTGCGAGGTTCACTACGCCTTCGCAGGTGTCGCGGCTAGCATTAGACGGGCTTGGGCGTGCGTCTTGCCAGTTGTCCACCACATGCGTCGGCGCTGAGGACTGCGGGACGCTGTGATCAACGTTGAAGTCGAGCCTAATACGATGCTATTTGGGGACGGAGCACGCACTATTACTGTCCGAGCTGGCACAAAGATAACTGCAGGTGTTAAAAAGAGACGACGGTGTCTTGGATTGGATCCTCAGACGATGCTGTCACTAGCAGAGACCATTGTTGGTGAGCTGGGGTCATTGGATGCAGTGCTGATAGAGGTTCCAGGTGTGAATTGGACTCGACAGCGTTGATAGATGGCAGCGCTAATATGGTCAATGCATCGACGCTAATTCTACGTCCACTACAGCTTCAGGTCGTAGTGCTCGCCGCGCAGCGATCGGTACCGGCTGTAATACTGCGTGGCGCCTTCCTCGCTAGTTCTGTCCTTCCCACCTACCAAGCTCATGAGTGCCAATCGCTTTGCGAGCTCGGCGTCTTCGGGAACGAGCGCTAGTGCCCGGCGGTAGTGCCTCTCCGCCTCCGCGGAGCGCCCAAGCTGTTCGTATACTCGGGCGGCGTTGCGGTGCATCGCTGGGTCGTTTGGTGCGAGCTCGACGGCTCGTAGACAGTAGGGCAGCGCCTCGGCGTAGCGACCTCTGCGCGCCAGAAGAGCCGCCGCGTTGGCGTACGCACCCGGGAACGTCGGCCAGAAAGCCATGGTCTCGCTCAGCATGCGCCACGCCTCGTCTTGCGCCTGCTGCGTGCTCATCTTGCCATCGACAGCGACTAGCTCAGTGCTCTGCGGGGCTGTACCCATGTCCATGAGCGCGAGCGCACGCTCGTTCCAGACTTTGGGACCGCCGCACTGGGTGAGCCACGCGATCCGCGAGTGCCGCACGTGCATCGCAGCGTCGCCTTGCGATCGGAACAGCACCGCGAGGTTGTGGTGCGCGTCCACGTCCATCGGGTTCTCGTCGACCTTGTGCTGGAAGAACGCGATCGCTTCCTGTCGCTTCATGCTGTGGGTGAGAAGAGACGGCGAAAAAGTTGGAAGAGACAACAATGCTGCGGATGATGCTGCTGGCTAGAGTGAAGTGCGACCGCAGCAAGGGCGAGTGAGAGCATTTTAGAGCCTCGACGGCGTGTGCTCCGTCTCGCTTGGCTCTTTTGTCGTGGAGATAAGGGCGTGTGGAGGGCGGTGGTGCTGTGTGTGTTGTAGTGGCGTGCCAGAGCGCTAGGACGCCGGTCAGCGATCGAGGTGACGCAGATCATAAGGCGAGTGGCGAAGTCAGAACCATCCTCCGCCACAAATAGGCCCTCGGCGATGACAGCGTCTTGAATTTGATCCCCATCCGAGCGTTCTGTGAACACAAATCATATCCCACTACCTCAGAAGTGGCTTCGAGCGTGACGAACATTGCGAGACGAACCATAGTTGTATGGTTGTATGTGTGTGCCGCACGGCTGAGCTTCAGCCTAGCAAGACGAGCGAGTCTACGCCGCACGCTTCGAATGCAATGACATCTCTATTACTTAGTATACGCATGTGGATTTCCGGCTTGGAATGGTCCAGGCTGCCAATCCCGTCTGGTTATCTTGGTATCTGTCGTAATGCTCCGTTGGGATGTTGACGCTCCTGGCGCGTGAACACCCGTGACAACACAATGAATTGCATTGATGCAGTCGGCGCATGCGACGGCCGGTTCAAGGGGTTCCAACCGAGTCTGAAGTCCAAGAGAGAGGCGCTCTCGCCTCGAAGCCACAATATTCACGGGACAGGAGCGCAATCAATGATGATGGTCGTCTCTGGTGGTGGCCAGGCTTGTGTGTGCAAACATGAAGCGACACGGGGAACACCTCATGTCATGTTATCCCAGCGAGGAACGACACTGAATGGCGCGAGCCCACACACTGAGCGAGCCGATCTCGCGCTCATTCTCGAGAGGTCAACAGTGTTCGCCCAGCGTTGACCACAACAGCAACAGCAGCATCGTCAGTCCACAATTCACCAGCGACCCCGCACCAGACACTCCTACCAATCGCCATGAAGAGCTCCGTGCTCGCCGCGATGCTGGTCGTTGCCGCCGCCTCGCTCGTCGCCGCGGCCGACGCCGGCCTGCAGATCGTCGACCTGAGCCAGAGCGGAGACAGCTCGGCCGGCACGGGCCAGATCTCGGCCGCCGGCTCGCTCGATCCCTTCGGCGGCATGGGCCTCGGCTGCGGCATCAACTGGGCCAAGGACAGCTCGTTCGGAGGTACCACGCGGTGCAATCTATCGCGCTACTTGTACAAGTATCAGATACTCACCTCCTTGTCTCTTGTCGACTGTTTAGGCGGTCTGCAGGCTGGCACGGCAGCGTTCGGGCTCGGCGGCGGCTTCACGGCGACGGACGAGACCATGACCGTCGGCCTCGGCGTCGGCGTCAGCTCCATCTTCAACTCGAGGTGCGTTCGCGATGCTGAAGCGTTGGAGATGACAACAGAGACTGACTTCCTTGCTTGACCACCCGACAGCGTGTCGCTCAACGCCACCAACACTGGCGCCGTCTCGTTCGTGTTCGCGGCCTCGAGCGACTTTATGTGCGAGAACACGGTCGTCGACGGCATGAACGCCATCAAGTGCACCACCGCCTAAGCGCACGAGTCTTGCGCACAACTTACAAGTCCACTTAAAGAAATCCGCCACTCGCACGCATGAACTGAAGTTGTTATCGCTTTCTTGGTGGCTCAGCCAGCTCAAACCGATGATTGCCGAGACATCTGCGCTCTTGCGTCGCCCACGGCTCATCGATTTCTTCTGCTCCCGCTGCTCGCTGTTAAATACTCGCTACTCCGTCCACACACCCTCTTCACCAGCTATTGACTCCATGATCTGGAGCAGTTCGCTCGCGACCTGCGACGCGGTCGGACGCTTCGACCAGTCATGCTCCAGGCACTGCTGCGCCAGCGCTAACAACACCGGAGGACACGTCTCGGTGCGGAACGTCGGCTTGAGCTGGCCCATGGCGACGCGTTGCAGGATCGCCACGTTGGCTAGCGGCTCTCCGGTGGCTGTACGAGCGTCGTCGTACGGCAGCTCGTGCGTGTCCAGCTCCGACAGAACCACGCCGAATGAGTACATGTCCGCTTCGGGTCCGTAGTTGGGTTTTCCAACGATCACCTCTGGCGCGAGCCACCGACTCGTGCCGACACCCATCGTCATGGTGTTGTTCTCCGAGTGGAAGCGAGAGACGCCAAAGTCCGTCAGCTTGGCTGTGAGTGGCGTCTCGACCGTCCAAGGTTGCGTATCGTTCTCCTTGACACCCCCGGCAATCAGCATCACGTTCTGCGACTTGAGGTCGCGGTGCAAGAGCGGCGGCTGGAACGAGTGGACAAACGCCAGAGCCTGGACCACATCGTGCGCGATCGAGAGCTTCTGTAGCGTCCACGTCTTCGGTGTCTCGGACTTGAGCAGGTACCCACGGAGATCTCCCGCGTCCATGAACTCGAGTAGCACCTGCAGATCGGACTCCATCGTCCACGCGACGCCCACGAACTCGACGATGTTGGGGTGATGCAGGCGTGAAATGAGTGCGATCTCATCGATGAAGTCCTGCGTGCGCTTCTGCGAGACCTGGTCCGCCTGGATGCGCTTAGACGCCAGCACCGTCGCGCCGCGGTACATGACACGCCACACGACGCCGTGAGCGCCGTGGCCGATGCGTTCGAGGTCTTGGATATCGTCAACGTCTACGCGCCACGGCGTCAAATCCGAGACCCGCGCGTGCTTCTTACTCGACTGGGAGGAGGAGGCAACGATGGAAGCTCCGGATGCAGTTGTCGCTGTGGTGTTCGTCAATTGTCCGGGCGTATCGACCGGCTCAGCAGTCAGCAGATCGTTTCTACCAGTGACGGACAGTATATGCGCGTAAGCTTGCTGGCTGTTGTGGTGGCTTGAGCCATCGGTGGACTCGTTCTTCTGCTGCTGACGCCGACTCCGCCACCAGAAGAGGCCACCAATCAGTGCCAACAACACCACGACGCCCACCACGACGCCGATCACGGTGGGAATGGAGCTGCCGCCGTCCGAAGACGAGGATGAGTCGGTCACCACGCCGGGCACGGCTGTTGGGTCGGTGGCGTTGCTACTGCTGCCGTTACTGCTGCTAGTGCTGCTGCTCGTACTGGTGCTACCCGAGCTGTAGCAAATGCCGAGCACGTAGTTGACGAGGTCCGCGAGCAGCCGGATGTGGTTCCCGTAGGGCAGCGTGCACTCCTGCACGCCCGTGGAGAGCGACGCGGCCTGGAACAGCGTGGTGCACGGCGTGGAGCCGCACATGGCCTGCGCCTGCGCGGCCGTGGGCTGCACGCCGCTCGAGAAGTTGTAGCTGCTGTCCACGCCACACTGCACCAGCAGCGGGTTGGCCAGCCAGTCGCCAATGTTGCAGTCGCCCACATTCGAAGACGACGACGACGACCCGGAGGCGCTCGAGGACGCGCCGTGGACAACTGCAACGGTGCATACAGCGACGACGAGGAGCACGCGCAGCCATGGTACCGGACGATAGCGAGCCGCCATGGCGCCCCAAGTCGACGCTGCGGTTGACGTGGCCGAGAGCTGGGAACTGGCGAGTGAATCGGCCGCGCGCTGGTCGAGATCGACTGGCCAGTCGACCCATCATCATCTTCTGGGAAATTGCCAGCAGGTGTCACGGTGAGACTAGGTGCAACGTGGCGGTGCACCTGTCTGGACCCAAATAATCTCTATAAGATTGACGGCAATGGTTGGTACTGTATCGAAAAGAGTGGACAAGTTCAGGATATAACGGCCCAAGGGCTTCAACTTGGGCACATGGATCCGTTCACTCGCCCCCATGCACTGCTGCGGTCCGTTCGCTTCATTAAATACGCGGCGACGCTTTCTCCTCGCTAAGTCGTCGACTCTAGACGTGTCTAGTCAGTCGCCATCGCCCGCATCAGCTTGCGCAGCTCGTACGCCATCTGTGGCGCCGTCGGACGCTTCGAGCCGTCATGCTCCAAGCACTGATACGCCAGCGACAATAACTCCGGCGGACAAGACTCCGTGCGGAAC
>JAASGW010000093.1:0-64976 GCA_023334395.1 Phytopythium sindhum
CGTGTGTCGACCGTGGTGTTCTCGGACGAGGTGGAGCAGATGCAGCTGCTTGATTTTTTCCGGTCGGACATTGCGGTGCGTCTGAATGGCCGAGTGCACGAGCTGGTGATTGGTAAGGTGGCGATTCTGACCATCAACGTGCTTCCGCTCGTGTTCTCGAGACCGCTGTCGGTCGTGAAACGGCAACTTGTCGAAGACGGGCGCCTGAGCCGACCTGAAATAGCCTTGGCGATTCGCAAGGAGAACGTCGGCGGTATCTCGAGCGTCGCTTTTCTTGCCAAGTGCCGTCGGATTCACCGACGAGACTCCGTCGTCGCCATTAATTCGGTGCAACACCCCATCAACGCGACGCAAGCGTGGTTTTCCGCCGGTCCATGCCTCCGACCAATCTTCAACAGCTACGAAGTCATCCGGCTGGGATACGTCGTCTTTGGAGGGCGGCTCCTGATGCGCACAGACGACTGGGACGTGGTCGCGTCGATGGTTTTGATGCGCGCGTTCTTCCACCTGTGGAACCACCGCGTCGCCGTGTGGATGCTCGATGAGAAGTTCGGCCCATCCGAGAGAAACGGCGTCATGCCCCGAACCCTACGCAGCACTGAGCCCACCATGTGCCGCCTGGATGATCCGAGGCTGCTGAAGATCCCGTTCTGGGACATCTCCGCCGTCGACATTGAATAGCAAGCAGTGTCCTTGTTCTACTATGACGAAATTGCTGCTGTGGACGGCACCAGTGTACATCCACTGCTTTGCGCCTTCGTTGGTTTCTATTTCCCTCGCATTCAAGCTTTGCACCGAGACCGTGGGGCTGCTGCCAGTCGGTCCTGTCAGGTCAGGACTCCTGACCGGTGGTGGCGCCCTGTCTTCTTGACCCCGGCTTGCGCACCATCACTTAAATCACCCCATCTCACTCCGCAAGGTCGCAGATCCCACTTGCGACGCCGCATCAAGTCGACGGGAGGAACCATTTCGCGGTCGCGGAGCTGAGTGGAGTGACGGGAAGAGGGCGTCGTGACAAGCCGCAGAGCAGGGGTCGATCGAACACGTTCATCCTGAGGAGGAGGCATAAGCGTAAGCTTACCGTAAACTTTACCGCAGGGTACGTGCTCGGGACCCGCTTGAATGTCAGATTGACAGGAGGCATAACTCATGAAGCAGTTGCCAGTCGAGGTGACGGACAGAGCGGAGCAGCGCACACGCGTGAAGACCGGGGGCGCGAGGTGAGGTGCTCATGCGTGGGGTGGGGTAGGGTGCCAATTGAAACGATGTACTGATATTGATTAGCTGATACAGTAGCATGAGAAATTGGCCTTTTTGACAGGTCTGTAAATTAGGTGTGATCCCAGTTCACTAGTCACTTGTAAATGCGAGCTGCAGCTGATACTGTATCCAGATATGGATATGTTTTTATGCGCTGCTTGTTTGGTGCATGTGATGGAGACGGATTGGCGCTGCGGACCGCGGTTGGTCGCCACAGTGCTGCACCAAAGGGAGCCATTTGCTGCGCGAGGTCGACGAATCCGGGGAGATGGTGCCGCGCGCTTTCAGGGAAGCGCTGGGTGGAGGCCCCCGTGACACGCGGGCTTGCCCTTCGTACTACTGTATCACGACCAAGAGTGGCGACCATCATGCCGGCAGCACCCAACTGCACGCTGTAATAAAAGTGTGAGCTGTGTCAAAGAGGGTGGGTGGGTTGGGTTCTATGAAAGGTATACTGACCTTGAATTGATGAATAAAAAACATCGAAAATCCCGTAAAATACAGTGGATGCTGCCCCGAAATGGAGAGCCTACTGATTTTAACCACCACGTAAATCTCGACCAATGTGTACTGAGATGCTGCACTAGGCCAGCCTGGCGCATTCGCTTAGCACTGGGCGATTCGCCTACACTGGGCGAATGCAACAACGGGAGCGCACGCCCTGCGCCCTTGAAGCACAGAGTGGACACGACGCTCGCCACATTTTTGACCAAATCGGAGAAATGCGCCACTCGCCAACGCCAGGAGGGCGAGCAGTAGGTAATGAGCCTCCATATATTTATATTTGTGTATAATAAATAGTAGTGCATTTTGCAAAGTATATGCATTCAGTAGTGAAACTAAGTAGATTTCGCAAACTAAAGCCTTTGAAATTTAGTATCAAATCAGGTTGGCAGACCATGATGCTGACTACTGTGGCAGTATTCCCTCATCATCCTCTCTAAAACAGTAGATGCACGGTATTTCGCCAAATCACATGGTTTTAGCCGCAATTCGGGTGCGCCAGCTGCGTTTTCTTTCGCGAGGGTCGATGTTTTCGACCCCTTTTATCCGCTCCTCTTCCCAATTTTTATTCTAAAAAAATGTATAATGTTCACTATCGCTCCCTCCAATATCACACAAATCATTACATTCACTCTCCTGCTTTTCTTCCAGTAATTTTTCACCCTCCCGACCTCGAAAACATCTTCACGACAGTAGGGCGGGTGCTTATAATTACGGCGGGCAGGAGCACCAACACACTGCGTCTTGCGCTGCGTTCACCGCCCCCCGCCTTGTTCCTAGTCACCTCCTGCGCCGTCGCCACCTAGCAGGTAGAGCCGTGCGCCTGCTGCAGGTTCATTTGCCGCCCTACCTGCCTCTCTACGTTAATCCGCGCAGTGTCAATTTACTACCGGCCCCGTGACTATAGCGCGTGGTGAGGCGAAAGAAGAGTGCGGTGGAGAGAGAAGAGGCCGGTTCCGCCCATATTTTATTCTTCGGCCCTCCCTCCGCTCGCGCCGCTCCACTGGTCGCCCTCCTCACCGAGTGATTCGCTTCTAGCGGGGTGAAGGAGACCATGCCGCTCAAGAGCAGCCAGCCCAAGTGGAAGAAGTTCCGGTGCCCGCCGCTGTCGGCGTCGCGCTCGGAGCAGATCACGCAGGAGGCCAACCACGCGTGCGACGAGCTGCTGCGCTTCTCGGCGGGCGAAATCTTCTCCAACACGGGCGGCTCGTCGCTCTCGAGCGAAAACGAGGACCTGTTCCAGGACGGACTCAAGTGGGAGTACGCCGACCAGATCCAGAGTGTGCGCGTCGAGAAGGTCAAGGTGCGCGCGGGCCACGAGGGCAAGCGCTCCGTCTACTACTACCGCGGACTCACCGAGGTCGAGGCGTCCATCGAGGAGATCATGGAGCTGTACGAGGTGGACATGGAGCACCCCAACATGCAGCTCGAGAAGAAGCTCTCGCCCGACATCCTGCACTCGGTCGTGCTGTACGAGATCCAGCCCTACCAGCCGCAGGAGAACGCCGTCTTCATCGGCATCCGCTGGTCGGCCGTGCGCTCGCCCTACGTGCTGGTGCGCAACCGCGACTTCTGCTACCTCGAGATCCAGCGTCGGTTCACGCTCGTGGACGGCCGTCGGGGCTTCGTGCGGTGTCTGCACTCGGTCAAGATCAAGAGCTGCCCCGACATGGAGAAGTCGCACGGCTTCGTGCGCGCCAGCATGTACCGGTCGGGCGTCGTCTTCACCGAGAGCAAGCGCGACCGCAAGACGCTGGACGTCGTGCAGGCCGTCTTCACGGACCTCAAGGGCAACATCCCGCAGTGGGTCGCAGCCAAGGGCCTGCGCCACCGCCTCATGAGCCTCGAGCATCTCAAGAAGTACGTCAACATGAAGCGCGTTGCCAACCAGACGTTCGCGCGCCGCAGCCAGCTTATGGCGCCCAGCAAGGTCAAGACGTGCTTCGTCTGCGTCGACGACATCGGCACCTTCAACCGCCGCTACAACTGCCAAAAGTGCGGCGAGGTACGTTTCCGCTCTGTCAGTTTGCGTTTCTCAATGACGATCACCTGGGACTGATCATTCTGTTGTACCTCCTTCAATGCAGGTCATCTGCGGCCGCTGCAAGCTCACCATCAACGCCGACATCCCCGTCGTGGGCAAGATGAAGCTGACCATCTGCAGCCTGTGCTCGCTCGCCATCAACCGGAGCGCGCTGCCCGACACCATGGGCAGCGACGGCGACCAGGTCGGGCTCGGCCACCGGCCGTACTCGGTGGGCCCCGTCCCGGCGTCGGTCGGTGCAGAAGATGAGCCCGTGCGCAAACGCGCGCTGAGTCTCAACTCGTTCCACACGGCCAACTTCGACCAGACGCGGCTTCAGAGCTCGGTGCTCGCCCACGACTTCTAGGAGGTGAGTGGTGGAGGTGTAAGGGTATTTTGCTGCTTGTTCCTTTCTTGCTTTTCATTCCCGTCAGGCCGGCCCTTTCGAGGAGGGCTCTAAGTATGCCTGAGTTTTCTTTCCTCTTCTTTTCTCCACGTCATTTCCCTCATCGTGTACCTAAACCAGTTGCCACAGTACAGGACATTAGCACAGCAAATTGCCGCACGAACGCGTTCCTTGCACATACCATGAACAGATTAGAGCTTCGGCACCGACCGAATGCAAGCACCAACTGCAGACGACGAGGAGCACATGTCCTGGCCGTTCAAATCTTCGAGTGCGTCGCCGAAGATGCTGATGGGCGCGCGTAGTGCAGCGCCATGAGCCCCGCAATGTCATCGAACGCAGCAAAAAGCGCGAGCTCAAAGTTCTCGGCCGTGATCCTGTGCTTGCCATCATCCTTCGGGGCGTCGAACGACGTGATGATAAACGCCAGGAAATCGTTCTCACAACCGTAGCAGACGCCGATGCCGTGCGGGACCATCGGCACAAACCCGCCCCAGAGCCATGGGTAACCTGACACGTTGCTCGTTGACAGCACGAAGTTACCGCCGCCACCGCTCTTCGCGTACGGTGGGTCACTGAACAGCGCGTGCAGCGGTCGCCCCGACTGCATCGCAGCGACTTGAAGTCCCAGCAAGTGGCGATCGATCCCTACGACAGCAATACAGCGTCAGCGAGATTATCTACGGTGGCACTAATGCTGTGCGGCACAAAATGGGGACATACCTTGACCCACAAGAGCCTCCATGGAGATTTGCTTGTGTCTCTTCATGGCAGCGACGAGCAGCTCGTGCACGTCCTTGGACTTCATGGCGTCAGGGCCCCGTGTCGCTGCTTCAAGCCATTGCTTTACTTCATTCGTCACGGTGCGAATGGTCTCCGTCCGGCCCTCGACAAACATGCGCGTGTGTCCGCTCTCGTACGTTGGGACGGCACGACCCCACGTGCGGTAACCCGCAAGTTGAATCCCCATCTGAATGAAGGTGTCAGGGAACAGGCCGAGAGATCGCAGCACGGTTTTACCATACTTGTCGGTCCGCGTTACGCGCGTATGCAACAATTGACCATGCGTCGCGATGTCCGACATCGCGCGGGGGATTGCCGCGCTTGATGTCAGGCTCGGTGGGATTCGCCAGCGCAGCAGCTCAGGCGCCGGGAGGAACGCGTGGTGACGGCTCTCGATGAACGTCTCGTACCCGCCAATGCGATGCAGGTAGCGCTCACCCAGCCAGCGGTACATTGACTGGAGCACCGTCGCGTCGGCGTTCGCGTGCTCCATGTTGGAACCAACCATTCCGTTGCGGAATACGATGTACTGGAAGCTCTTGTCGTACCAGCGGTTGCCGCTGCTGCCGATTGCGCACTCCTTGGCGAGTTCCGATGGAGTGCGCGGTGCTGTGCTGTCCAGACACACTGCGAATAGACTCGATTGGATCGTGACGAGGTTGTCTTGGTTGCGCGGGTCAAAGGAGATCAACTCCTGGCGGGCATCCGCCCACTTGTCTCGGTTGAGCGATGTCAGCGCGCCAAGGAATGCCCCAGCGTTCTCCTCCTGAGCCTTGGGGCTACAGTTCTTGGAATTCAGCGAGTTCAAATACTCCGAGTGCTTAAGGATGCGCAGAAGCTGAGCCTCGACGTCGCCGATCGTCAGCAACTTGTCGTTGTCATCGTAGACGCGAAGCGCGAAGATGCGGCCCTCGCTCATAACGATGATGTGGCGCACCGGCGTCATATCCACGCGCTGGCAATCATACAAAGGCCGTTTAGTGAGACTGTATGTTCGAAAGTATCTGTCAATGGCAAGGCAGCACGCACCTCAAAGTAGTCGACGGGTTTGCTTGGGATGCGGCACGAGGAGAAGAGGCGTCTGAACATGTTCATGCAGAGAATCTTGCCGCCCATGGTCTCTGGAGGCACCGCCTCGCGCTTGAGAAGCTCCGCGTACTCGCACGTATAGCTATTTCGCATAGACCCATGTGTTCAATACCGCATTAGATACATAGCTCCGCGCAGCAGGCTGTGAAACTATATACCGGATGATCTCGGCAGCGCGGCGGGCCTGTGGGACTGGGCGCTCGAAGTCCTGGAACGCGCCAAAGCCCGATATCATGTTGATGAAGAGGGCGTTGGGCGTGCGGTCGCTCAGGTACGCTGCGTACTCCCACCACTCGGCGAGCTGCGGCGCATTCTCCCAGTCAGCAACACTGTAGATAGGAATCAAACGCGTAGAATAGATGCTCACCCAGTTCGGCAGGTCCTTGGCTCGCTGGTGCAAGATCTGCTGCAGCGCCTGTCCATCGCCACCGGGCTTGGCGAAGTCCTTCGCGAGCGCTCGACTGGTCTCCAGCTCCTCCTGCCCTCGATACGACACGGTTATCAGTCCCATACATCATCTGAAACATTAACACCGCGCAAAGGACGCACACCTTGGAGACGAACGGTTCGAGTGACGTCAGGTAGCGGTTGAGCGTGTCATCCAGCTCGGGGACCGGCAGGTGCGGGAGCTTTTCCTGGTACTCGTAGCTGTCACACCACACGCGCGGTTATCATTGGGGACACATACGAACAGCAATGCATACAGCACCAGCGCGTGTTCCTCACGTCTTTAGGTGGCGCGTGGGCGGTGGCATCATCACTTGCTGCGCCGGAGGGAAATTGACGACTGATGATGCAAGGAGAGGGACGCCAAGGGATTGCGACAGGCGGTAAAACCTCCCATAATAGATATGAACCTAAAATAGTTTATGCTAATTATGATGACGTGAGCACTATAATAATGGAGCGAAGATATGATGACTCGTTTTGTAAAACATCTACAAATTTATATTCCGTGCGCGGAAGGACAGAAAACCGCCCAGCCAACTTCAACACTCGTTCTTATCAGGCGCACGGTATCGTGTCCGTTACGTGTTAAATATCTCGCTACCCCAAAACCGCGGGGCCAGGTCCCGCCCTCCCAAACAAGAACGCGAGCGCCAAGTAGGGCCGAATAGGGCGCAGATAGGGCACAAGGCGCCAGGGATTTCCCCCGAGCGACTAAGAAGAAAGGACGGGCGTCAGTGACACAGTGGGGAACACCACCACCTCACTACGTGAAGCTTAAAGGGAAAGGAAGCGGTCAAGTCGAAGCCTCCGCGCATTCCGCCGTTCGAACGGTCTGAGTACACGGGCAGAGCATCCGACGGGTTCCTGAGGCGATGGAGGCGCTGCGTGGCGTGTTCCCGGACGTGCCGGTGGCGACGCTCCTCCGAGTGGTACGCAATGTGCTGTGGGCTGGTCAGGTTGTTGGGGTGGGGATCTAACGCTTGCTGGACTGTGGGTGGGTGAAGCTGGAGATCTGCGATAACAGCGTCGAGGCCGCGTCCGAGTGGATCCTCGAGCACGACTGGCGCGACCTGGCGGTTGAGGACGCGATTGGAAGCGAGGAGCGGCGGGAGGAGGACGCCGATGGAGAGACAGCGAGCGCCCCAGCAGACGCAGCGGCCGCGGAGGGCGATCGACCCGCCATGAGTGCGAGTGTGGGGGAGGGCGAGGGCGAGGACTCTGAGGAAACGACGAGGCCGCAGACGGTGGTGGTGTCGGCGGGGACGGTTGTCGGGAGCTTCCCTGCGCGGGAGCGGCGCCGTGACGGCCACGAACCGCAGCGCTTCTTCGCGCGCTCGTCGATGCTCGGATCGCGGTTCGACGACTCTGGGGGCGAGCACGACGGCGACAGCGACGAGGGTGACGAAGATGAGGAGGACGACGAGGACGACGATGATGAAGATGACGATGACGACGACGACGATGATGATGATGATGATGACGACGATGATGATGACGACGGGAACGCCTTTTTCGACTCCGGCGACGCTGCTTTCGTGCAAGGCATGCTGCCGCCGCTAGCGAAGCGCGTTAAAGTGAGCAAGGGCGACGAAGAAAAGGCCGGCGCCGACGGCTTCTGGGTCGCCTTTGACGACGTCGTCGTCAACAAGAATCTCATCGGTATGTGCATTTTCCTCCTACTGACGGTGTTGGTCGAGCGATTGATTGACGGTGGGGCTGATGATCATGCTTTCTGTCTTTATTGCAGAGCTGTTGAACACAACGCTGAGCAAGCTCGCACACAGCCGAGTAGTTCTGCTGAACCAACCATCGGGGACGATCGATGTGGTATGTTTTTCATTAGCATCCCCTCTCGGGAACTCGGTGCAGCTGGCTAATCACTCAGTCGTGCTGCGCATGCAGTCGACGGCCACGATGAAGCTACGCTCGGTCTTAGCACGGAAGGATGCAAGTTCTAATGACACAAGGGAGGCAGCAGAGCCGCCGCGGGCACCAACCAGTAATGGCCGGATATCGCTGAGTTTGCTGCTCAACAGTAGCAGCCCACCTGCCGCCATTTCGCCGATCGAGTCGAAGGTGTCAACGCTGCCTTCGTCCGGTATAGTGGGCCAGAAGCGCAAGCGGATCGACGAAGAATCCTCAACCACACAGCGGGGCTTTTTCGTATGCGCTGCACCGAATCGGATGCTTTTGTTGGAGGGCTGTGATGGAACGTCTCTGACCGTTGTGGCTTTGTCGCTTTGCTCAGGCGCATTTCTTCCCCGTGAGCGACCTGGATATGGTCTGGCGCTCCGTGATGCACGCCCACTTGTTTAACAGCCGGTTCGGTGAGACCATCGAATTCCATACGGCGTCGTCCGGACTGTGAGTTGGTAGTGGCTGTGATAGGTACTGCGCCGGTTTGCGATTGCTCACTCTCTTCTCGAATCTGTGCATTCGTTCATTCTTGCTACAGATTTAACAGGCGCGATTTTGATGAGCTGATGCACTTGCACTCGCACTCGGCGACAACTCGGACGCCCTCACTGAGCCTGTCGCCGTTCACGTCGCTCAAGTGCTGTTTGATCTTACCGTGCGTCGCTAGCGACGAGGAGATTTTCCGGGTAGGCAAGCACCTCCACAGCCTGCTGAAGCTCCAAGGCAGCTTGTATTATCGGACGCTAGACGAACCCAGCTCCAGCGAGACGTCGACTGGCAGCATTGAGCGCCGGAACTCGCTCTCGGATTTGCTGGGCGAGGATGGCAAGATGACGGAAGACTCATTTCGACGATTTGCGAAGTACCGCATCAAGCGAGAAGAGGTGCGTGCGAGTTGTTTTGTTTTCTGTGAGTGTCGACTGCACTCTAACGCTCTGGGCTCTGGTTATCGTGGTGTTGCGTAGTCTACCACGAAAGACGGAGTCGATGATGCTGGGAAGCAACCAGTCGACCATTTCCTTGGCTACCAGCGCCCGCAAACTGTCGACTACTGCCTCCAGATCCTCAAGACGGACGGCTGGGACCGGCAGCTGTCGAGCTAGGAGCGGCACGGCACCGAATTCTCAACACGAAGAGTATGTTAGTACAAGTTGCAGCGTCGTTGCAACCAGCTGCGCTCGAACAATACTACTTGCCGCGGTATCGAGGTCACGCGACGCGAACCAACCCGTTTAGGAACGGTGTCTGGGGTGTGGTAAACAGCACTCGAGCGAGCAAATGCCGCTGAATGTGACGACGTGTCGCACCAGAATCGTCCATCAAATCTGCAGCCAGGCAGCTATGCACCCGGAATGCGCAGCATGCCTAAACCATGCAGCCATTGAACATGCTTAGGTTGGTTAGTCGCAGGAAATGAACGCCAGGCATCAGTGTGATCAGTGTTAATCGCTCTCGCTCCGTGCATCAATCACGACAGCAATGACTGGCCCGACGGAACTCAAGGGTCTGGCTGTCCCGGAGCTTTGCGCTGATACACTCGACCGCGAGTCATTGGCGGCCACGGCCAGACCAGTGGTCCGAGACAACTCGCGTGCAGTGCGAAGTTAGCGCATGCACAGCAGAACTCCTTCATCAGCCCGCCGCGCAAAGACGAGCAGGGGTGAGCGAGACGTCGTCGCGGAGCATGGGAAATGAGATGCGCTTCGACTAGGGGTAGGGTATCGCAGAAGTGTGGGCTTTTACGCCGATGAGGGCCTCGTGCCCCAGTCAGTGTCTGCACATTCAGTGTCTGCACATCACAGTACGGTATCGGATTGTGGTGCTTTCAATTGTCGTGATCCCTCGAGGCGTCGGTTGACGAGCGAGCGTTGGGCGTTAGTGAGGACGTTGTTTGAGTTGACATGTATCCATCCAAGTCGAAGCACGCAGGGCGGAAGCGGTCGAGTCCCGCGCTGCAGTCAGTCAGTTGCTGATTGAATGGGCGTGTTCTGGCTGAGGATACCTTATAAAAATACAGAAGGTTGATGCTTATTTGAAGCAGCTGACTGTATGCGCACACTCCCAGGACCATCTGCATTCGCTTCAGCACTTGTTCCAGAACTGTATAAATTAGTTAAAGTATTGATTCGGTAAATGTGGAAACACATACTAAGTACAAAAGAGCTGTTTGTTGATATTATGCTGCCAATGTTGTTTGTTTTTTTGCAGAATCCATTAAAAATGCTTGTTTTTTACTCAAAGTCGATATGTATATCGCCATCACCAGAGCACCAACTCATGACACAAAGATGCGCTCTACCTACCCTACCCCTCCCTCCCGTCAATCAATGCCGCGTGTTGGGGCTCATCTCCACGTCAACAAACGACTTCGTGTTTGTATGGTCCGCATACAAACACGAAGTTCCTCGTTGCGCGGCCCCCATTTCTGCGCCGGCCAACACGCCTTCCAAACATCTTGCCTCCACTATGGGACCGCCTGTGGAGATAAAGATCAGCTCCTCCTGCATCCTCACCCTGCCAGCGTAGAGCGTATCAGTCAGTCACCTCCGCATCCATCTGCCCGACCTCAAGCACACAGCATGCGTGTCACCGCCCGACCGCTCTCCCGAGGCAAGGGCCATGGACCACCTGGCCCGTGGGTTGCTGAGCATTCACGCGGGCGCCCGGTCTCTGTCCGCGGCGCCGCGCCCGCGTCGGCACCCATTGTCGTTCGCCTTTGGCTATCGTGGGGCGGTGTGTAGTGCAGGTAGGGCGACGCGACGGTATCCACACCAGTGTAGGCATCCACGGCAGTGTCAGAGCCAGACTAACGCACTCTACTGCTCGCTCGTCCCCGCCTGTCACTCCCACTTTTGTTCGCTCGGCCCCACACCTCCCGCCTCCATCCAGCCCTTCAGTCTACCACATCAAAAGTCTGCGGAGAGCATTGTCATGGCAAGCCCAGCGCCACCCCACGTGAGCCCCAGCCGCCGCTGGCTGGCGGTCGCGGTGTCCATGCTGCTGCTGCCGTCGCTAGCGGAGGGCAAGAGCGCCGACCAGATGGACTTCGCGGCGTGCCCCGTGCGGCACTCGCCGCAGTACTTCTGCTGCGAGTACTCGTCGACCACGCGCGAGGTGTACACCAAGTACAACCGCCCCGCGGGCGGCGCCTACGAGTCGTACTACACTGCGGGCTGGAACGATCTGCTGCGGCAGGTCAACTTCCCCTACCACAAGTTCACGCCCGACACGCCCAAGTTCCACTACGACGACCCGAGCGCCGTGTGCCGCGTGCAGACCGTCGTGGTGGACAGCAAGACGGGCGAGCTGTCGCAGTCGTTGCAGTGCGCGGACACCAATGCGTCACTGGCCGACGACTCGCGCGACGCGAGCGTCTTCTGGACCTTCGCGTCCAACGTGCGCAACAATAACGCGTCCTTCCCGGTCGGCGCCACGTGCACGAGCCTCATGGTGTCGGACGGGTCGGTGGACACGGCGGCCAAGGCGGCCTGCGTGTCCGACTCGAGCGCCACGACGCCGCGTTTCACGACCTTCGTCGAGGGTCCGCTGGTCGCCATCTACGCCGTCTACGCGTGCGTTCTGGCGCTCGTGGCGCTTTGGGCAGCCTTCAAGCACCTCGCGCAACGCCCGTACCAGCAGGCGTCCTCCGCCTCTGGTTTGAGCGCTCGGAACAGCACCATCAACGGAGGCGACATGAACCAGAAGCTGCTCGAGACGCCTGGGAGCGCGCGCGGCTCGGAGACCATGACGCCCACCACGGGCCCCAAGGACAACAGCGCGCTGCTGCAGACCGGGTACTCGTCGTCCGTACTGGGCACGATCGTGCTGGTGCTGGTCATCCTTGCCACTATCGGACTCAACGTGCTCATCATGATCGTGATCGCCGACTACTACGGCCGCTTCAACCCGCCGCTGTTCGACGCGTCTGAGGATAACTCGATGGTGTTCTTCGTGATCTGGATCATCTCGTCCGTGTGGTTCGTGGTCATCGTGCAGACGCAGAGCGCGCTGCTCAACTTCTTCCGTACGCGCGCGCCGCTCAGCCGCTGCGACTACGTCTACATGATCAAGCGCGACGACACGGAGGTGCTGCTCGCGGACCGCTCGGGCGTCTCGGACTTGGTCGCCAAGATCGAAAGCTTCTTCACGCTGCGCAAGTCGGGCGCGACCTCGGGCTACAAGAAGACTGTTCCTGTCCAAAAGTTCGACGACAGCGAGAGCGCGAGCGGCCTTAACGGCCTGCGCTTCGTCGAGTTCCAGCACGTCCGCTACGTGTTCGATGCCAACGCTGGCCGCTTCGTGCCTGGTCGCGTGCCGCTGCCGCGTACGCACGACGAGCTGATCCGCGCCGCCTTCGCGACGAACTGCGGCGCGAGTGGTCTGACCAGCGCCGACGCACACACGCGGCTTCTCACAGTCGGCTCCAACGCCGTGGAGGTCGAGATGCCGTCGCTCGCGGTCTCGCTTGCGCAGGAGTTCTTCACGCTCTTCTACGTCTACCAGCTCATGTGCTACTACGTCTGGTACTACTTCACGTACTACAACCTGGGCATCGTCATGACGGTCGTGGTCATCGGCTCGGCCGCCGTCAACATCTACACACACCGGCAGATGCAGGCGTCCGTCGTCAAGATGACGCGCTACCGCACGCGCGTGACGGTGATGCGTGACGGCGTGTGGCTTGACATCGACTCGCCCGACCTTGTGCCTGGAGACCTGGTGCGCGTGGCCGAGAACTGGGTGCTTCCGTGCGACTTGGCGATCGTCAAGGGTGCGACCGTGTGCGACGAGTCCATGCTCACGGGCGAATCCATGCCCGTGCAGAAATTCCCGATTTCCGAGCGCAGCAGCGACAAGTACGAACCGGAGGGTCACAGCAAGAAGCACACGTTGTTCGCGGGCACACGCGTACTGTCCTCTGGCCGGAACGAGGAGATCCTGGCGGTCGTGCAGACCACGGGCGCGCACACGACCAAGGGTGAGCTGATCCAGTCGATCCTGTTCCCGATCCCCATGCGCTTCAAGTACAACGAGCATCTCAAGCTGCTGATTGCCGGGCTGCTCGTGTACGGCATCATCGCGTGCTACTGCGTCATTGTCTTCCTCACGGGCAACGGTAAGCTGACCAACAAGATGGCTGCCTTCTGCTACAGCATCTTCATGATCTCGTGCATTATCAGTCCGCTGCTTCCCGTGGTCATCACGGTCGGCCAGGTGAACGCCGCGCGCCGCCTCGAGACGCAGGGCATCTTTGCGCTCAACGTGCAGCGCATTACGCTGTGCGGCAAGGTGCGCATCTTCTGCTTTGACAAGACGGGTACGCTTACCAAGCAAGGACTCGACTTCCTCGGCGTGCGTACTGTCGACAGCGACAGTGGCAAGTTTGCAGCCAAAGAGGCGCTGACGGCGTCTCAAATCGTGAACTCGCCCGACTCGGAGCACGTGCTGCACGCGCTGGCGACGTGCCACTCGGTCGGCTCGCTCGACGGTCGGCTCGTGGGTAACGAAGTCGAAGTGCGCATGTTTTCGGCCACGGGTTGGCAGCTCGTAGAGCGCGAGGGCGAGCGGCCGCGTGTGCAGTCGGAGTCGGACCCGAGTCGCGCGCTCGAGTTCGTCAAGCGGTACGACTTCGACCACCACCGCATGAGCATGACGGTCGTGGTCAAGTGCCTCAAGACCGGACGACACTTTGTCTTCTGCAAGGGCTCGTACGAGCGCATGCAGCAGCTGTGCATGCCCGAGTCGGTGCCTGAGAACTACAAGCGCGAGGCGGACCGACTTGCCAAGGACGGATGCTACGTGCTGGGTCTCGGCGTGCGCGAGCTGCCCTCAGACTGGACGGACGAGCAGGTGAGCGCGTTCGCCGACGACCGCAACGCTGTCGACAGCGAGCTCAAGCTGCTTGGACTGTTGCTGTTCCGCAACGAACTCAAGGACGACACGGCCGGCGCGATCGCCAAGCTCAAGGGCGGCGACATCCGCGTCGTGATGATTACGGGCGACAACGCCATGTGCGGCTGCTACATTGCTCGCGAGAGCGGCATGATCGCTCCGGACTCTCGCGTCATCCTGGGCGAGATGGTGGCGACCAACGCGCCCAGTAACAAGAGCTCGGGCCAGATCAAGTCCCTCGTGTGGCGAGACGTGGACACGGAAGAGACCATGACGCTCCAAGACGTGCGGCGGCTGGTCAACAACAGCGACAACGATGTGGAGCTGGCGGTGACAGGCGCGGCGTTCGACCACCTGGTCGGGAATGGCGACATGGAGGAGCTGCTGCTGCACACGCGCATCTTCAGCCGCATGACGCCCGACGGCAAGGTCGCATGCGTCAAGATGCACATGGAGACGGGCGCTATCACGGGCATGTGCGGCGACGGCGGCAACGACTGCGGCGCGCTGCGGTTCGCGCACGCTGGCGTGGCGCTCAGCGACGCCGAGGCGTCGGTGGTGTCGCCGTTCACGAGCAAGGCCAAGACGATCGAGTCGGTCGTGGACCTGTGCCGCGAGGGCCGCTGCAGCGTGGCCACGTCGTTCGCGTCCGTCAAGTTCCTCATCATGTACGGCCTGGTGGCGTCGACGCTGCGCATGTTCCAGTACTACCATGCCGTCATCATGTCGGAGTGGTGCTGGATCATGGCGGACGGCGTCACGCTCGTGGGTCTGTCGTACGTCATCACGCTGTCGCGGCCGCTGCCGGAGCTCAAGGCGCAGCGGCCGACGTCGTCGCTGATCGGGCCGACGACGCTGGCGTCCATCCTGGGTCAGGAGGCCATCAACGTGGTCTTCCTGAGCTGCAGCGTGTACATGCTGACGCACGAGGTCTGGTACTGCCCGTTTTCGCCCGACAGCGTGGACGTGGCCAAGTGGTGGCTGCTGTCGGACAACCACATGGCCACATCGCTCTTCTTCTCGGTCATCTTCCAGCAGCAGGTGGCCGCGTGGGTCTTCAGCTTCGGCTCGCACTACCGCCTGCCCATCTGGCGCAACTACCTGCTGGTGGCCGTCGTGGTCGTGCTCATGGCCTTCGACCTGTACCTGCTGCTGGGTGAGCCGAGCGTCGTGACGGACCTGTTCCGCATCTCGAGCAGCCCCAACGTGGTCGGGCTGCCTGACATCCCCATGCCGCGCTCCTTCCGGCTTAAGTACCTCGGCATGATCCTCGGCAACATGGCCACTACCATCGCGTATGAGTACCTGGTCGTGCTCGGCCCCGTGCGCGACTTCTTCCGGCGAAAGTACCACACGGACCACCTCCCCATGAAGCAGTAGGCTAACAGTCAGGCTAGCAGGCATAGATGACCCGTTGACACACATGAACATATAAAGGTTGCAGTGAACATATACTACGTCGAACCTTTATTGCGAGTATTGATGTTAGAGTATGTATCGTCTAAAAAAAGAAAATGTACTGATATAACAATTAAAGATAACTGGTGCTGAACATATTGGGTTTCTAAATTCCGTTTCTATATGCAAAGAGAATTGCCAATTTATTTTTCAGAACCGGGTCGGGTACTATACAGAATGGTGTGGAGGGCTGCTCTATTATGTACCACGTTCGTAAATTGTGTCCTCTCTGCGCCCTTCTTACTCGCTCTATCTATACAAAAACTAAGTATTCCATCTGTGTACACATCGCCCCCTCCCCTTCTCTGGCCATGTGCCCCTGTCGTCTCATACTGTAAGGTTCATGCCACTGTACAGTACAGAACAGTGTTTGCCTGGTCGGAGTGCACTATCATTAAAGTTGCGCCTTCTTCGCTAAAGTTGCTCCACCAACCGTCCTCAATGTATTACACCATGTTGGCATTTTGCTGTTGTGGACCGGACTGGACGCCCCCACCGCGTGTCGATTGCGTTTTTCGGTGCCCCCAACCCGTCCGCCCTACTCTTCTTGCTCTACCTGCACTACCACTGCAGACGTCCCTCCTCCCCCCCTCCCTCCCTGTGGACGCCCGACCACCTCGCCATCCTAGTAGAGTGTGTAGGGCGGGGATGAACTTGGTGTTGGCTATGAGCCCGACGCATCGCGAACCGCATGAGGACGCGGACGGCCACGAGCCGCCGGCATCGGCACCCGTGATGGACAAGTTCTCGCGCCAGCGTCGGCGGTTCGTGCGACCCGGCATGACCATCTATGAGCACTCGTTCTCGCGCCTGGCGTCCGGCCGACGCTCGCGGCGCGTGCCAGGCCCATCAACTCCCGCGGGGGACCGACTGCAACCCCTGCCGACATCTCAGACGCCGCGCGACGCGAACACCGACGGCACCGACGATGACGCCGAGCTGGAACAGGACACGGCCTCCCCGGGCGTCTCGTCGCTCTCGAGCGTGCTGGACGAGGTCATCAACGGCCGCTCGTGCGCCGTGACCAACTTTGCGGACGCGGCGGCGCCCGCGACGCCCACAACCACGTACGTGGTGCGCCGCGACCCGGACGGCACGTACTACGTGGCCTCGTCCGACGGCCAGCGGTACTTTGCCGACTCGGCGATCGGCCAGGTCTTCCTTGGGTCGGCGCCCGCTGCGGCCGAGGCCTCCGCCGCAGCTTCTTCTTTGTCCCCCTTGTCCCCGACATCGCTGACTCGCCGGTCCGACATGGACTTTGTCGGCTCCCGTGGCTGGCAGCGCGTGCACGCGCTCAAGCGACAGAGCGGTGGCAGCAGCGCCGAGCTGATGGCCCACGACGCCGTACTGCGGCCGCGCCTGGACGAACGCACCGACGAAGAGGAGGGGAGAGAGGACCGCGACTATGGGAGCGCGTCGTCGCCTTCTCGGCCGAAGTCCAGGGTGTCCCGACTCGGCTCGGCCGTCAAGCGGCGCGTCCAGTCGGTCAAGCACCGTGGCGTCTCGCGCTTCTCGCGGCGCAGCGGCATCGAGGTGGACATTGACGCGGACGACGCGGAGGTGGACATCGATGCCGCGGTGCTGGGCAACCAGGAGGCCATGCACCGGCCCAGCTCGCATGAGAACGAGCTGCCCATGCTGGACGCGTCCGTCGTGGACACGCGGGGGCGCGGCGACTCGAGCTGGGAGGTGCCCGCCAGCGGCAGCGGGAGTCACTCTACCACAGGAAGTAGCGGCTCGACCGCCCACTTTACTGCTGCACATAGCAGTCCGGCCACCGGCGCAGGCGCTTGTACGAACACCAACGAGACGAGAACCTCAGCAGAGGAGCGCGAGCGCGGGTCGTCGGACTGGGAGCTGGCGCCTCCGGGATCTTCCCCCAGTGACGACAGAACGTCGTCTTCGTCGCCAGCGTTCCCCCCGCGGAAGGTGCCGATCCAGCCACTGCCCCGGCTCCAACTGCGCGACGAGAAGCTTGCGCCTGCCGCTCCAAGCACCATCACAGGCGATGACGAGGAGGATGAGGAAGAAGTGAACGAGCTGATGCAGTCGTTCCGGAGCGTGCGCGACATCGACCTCGTGGCGCCGCGCGCCAGCAGCTTCGACGAAGACGCTGAGCAGCCACGCGAGAGCAGCCTTGTGAGCGACAACAGCGGCAGCAGCAGCAGCTCGAGCGACCGTAACAGCACGTCCGTCGCGCCCACGACCCGCTCCAGCACGAGCTCGGCTACGTACGCCGGCCGCAGCAGCGGCAGCTTGGACTTTGGCGCCGGCCGCATCCGCGTGTCGTCGAGTGGGGCGAGCATCGCCGAGTTCGTCGGCGGCTACAAGAGCCACGTATCACGGCGCGCAGGTGTGGGCCTCGGCGGGCCGAACGCCGACGGGTTCGTGAACCGCTCGCGGTCGATCCGCCACGGACGCAAGTCGCCCGCGGCGCAGTCGACGCCTGCGACGGAGCTGGGGCGGAAGCTGCGCGACGCGCGGAACCGCATCCCAGCTGAGTTCCGCGACGAACTGACGCCGCAGCCCAAGAAGAAGCGGAAGGAAGGCGCCAAGAGCGTGCGCTTCGACCCGACGCCGCAAGTGCGCGAGTTTGAGGTCGAGGAGGAAGAAGGCGAAGGCGCGGACGGCGGCGAGCAGCGGGAGCCCGACGAGATCGTGGACGCCGTGCAGCTCGTGGCCAAGGAGGAGGTGCTGCACGCGGAGGAGCTCTTCTTCCAGGAGGAGCCCGACCTCATGTTCGCGATGAGCAACTCGGACCTGCACGATGCCATCAGCAACGGCCACGACCAGGAGTTCGACATCGACGGCGACGGCGACAACCCGCTGGCCTTCTCGGAGCTCCGTGTGGACAAGCCGCTGGACATTTCGGACCTGTAGTTCGCGTCCATGACGCGTGCGTGGCGCGGCACGTTGTTGGGTGTGGTTGGTTGGTGTTTCTCGATTGTTTCTAAGGTTATTATATGAACCGTGAGTGCGTCTCGCGAGCTTTTGCCAGTCATGGATGCTGTGTGAAAAGTCTTGACATGTCATTCATTGCCGTTAGCAGGCTCCCTGCAGCTGATGAGGGCCCACTGAGGACGCTCCAGTGCGCTTGCTCACTCGTTCACGTTGTGGTGCACCTGGTTCACGTCTTCGTTCTCGCTGAGCGCGTCCAGCAGCTTGTCGAACGATTCGCGCTGCTCCGGGTCCAGCTCCAGGAACTCCTTGGGCAGGTAGATAAGCTCGGCGATCGACGGCTCCAGCCCGGCCTCGCAGAACGCGCGGCGCACGCCGGCGAGCTCAGTCGGCTCGCACATGACCTGCGCCAGGCCCGCGTCCTCGCGCAATTCCACGTCATCCGCGCCGGCCTCCAGCTGCGAGTTCAAGCGGGAAAACACCAGGGGGTCTGAGGTCCACAGCCAATGAGTCCTCTGCACAGCGAGAAATGGCTCACCGCAAGCTCCATGAGCGAGTCCTCGTCGACGGCGGTGCCCTCCGCCGCCTTGGCCAGCTCAATCTAGGCGCCCAGCCCACGATACATGCTCATGAGCATTGTGTGGTGAGATAAGGGACCAGGCGGATGGAGTGAGAGTACCTCGAGGTAGCCCTTGCGGTCAAACATCCAGGCAACCGAGCCATTCGTGCCGAGGGAGCCGTTGTACTTGCCCAGGATGTGGCGCAGCGCCGGCGCCGTGCGCCGCTTGTTGTCCGTCAACGTCTCGATCTGCGCATCAAGGAGCAGGAAACCAATCGAGTGAGCACTCAACACATCTGCGTATGTTGAGCATGTGCAGCAAATGCACCATGAAGGCGCTTCCCGCGGGTCCCGAGGCCTCGTACAGCACCGACTCGGCGTTCGATCCTGCGGGATCAGCAGCAGCGCACGAACATACTAAGCTTCCATACATCGCGGGAGGCAGCTATGGCAGCAGCGTGTCGCTCACCGTCTTTGCCCTCGACGCCGCGCTTGATGGCCGCGTCGATCTTGTCCTTGGGCATGTTGGCCGCCTTGGCCTTGGACACCACCGCCTGCAGGCGCTGCTCTCGCCAGCCATCACTCCCCCAGTCAGTGCCTTGCGCCCCTGGCACACCTTCGACGACTGCGTCCGTGTACCTACCACATTATTCACATCGCCGCCCACCGCTACACGATATCACAATCAATACGGTGCTCTAGTCAGCTTCTTGTTGGCTCCTTGCGGATGATAGATGGCACGCACCTTTGGACACAACCATGAGCTCGCGCGCGAGCTTGGCGTTCATCGCCGTGCGCTTCTGCTCTCGCGTCGCCAGGACAGATACAGCACCACTCATCAGTCTAACCACTCTGCATCTCACAACCCCAGCAGCGCGGCGCCACGCACGGCGTCGGTGGCGTTCTTGCGGCCCTGGATCGTCGGCCCGCGGCCCATCCAGCGCGTGCTCTGCTGCCAGACGCCGCCGGGCGACAGCGGGTCGAGCGCCACGGCCGCCAGCTTCGCTCCGTCGCCCATGGCGACGGAGCGGGCGTAGGAAACGCGGCTGGCGGCGCCTGAGAGCGCGGCGCAGAGGCGCAGGGAAGTCGGGGCGAGCGCCATTTGTGGCCGCACAGCAAGCAGGTCAATTGACACGCGACCAGCTCAAAACACGAAATTGCGACCCATTACCCAAATCACCGATTGAGTCACCCAATGACCCCACTCAATGCAAAATACCCAATCACCCATAAACCCAAGTCAGCACTTCAACTCGTTCCGGGCCTGCGTCGACACGTTCACTGTTGGTCCGTGCGCAGCTCGCAGGCCTCGAGGTTCATCCGAACGCAGAGCTTGTGCAGCAGGGAGCAGTAACAGCGGTGGCGCTGGCCTCGCGCGCCGACGAACGCGGTCATGGCGGCCTCACTCTGCTTCACTCGCGCCAGCAGAGTGCGCAGCGCGTCGCGCACGGCGTCATCGAGGCGGTTGCCGTTGATTTCGACGGTGACTGGCGCTTTCGCGCCGCTCCAGACTCGATAAATCAGCGACGTCAACCCAGTCCAAGTGACGTCAGTGGCGACCGCCGTGTCCACCGACCGCGTGTCGAACATGGTCTCGCCGTTCCAGAGCGCGCAGGCGACCACAGACGCCACGCTCAGCAGCTTTCACGGCATTGTTCTCGACGGGTACGGCACGACAAGTGCCGGTGCTACGGCGGTGTCCTTTAGAGTTGCAAGCCCGGACGGCAGATTGCACAGAATGGGTACCAGCTTGTTGGATGAGGCGGACGCCTCATCCCACAGCACACCCAGCACGTGGTCAGCTTCATACTCGGACAGCAGTAGCATCGAGCCGTCAGCGAACTTCAGCACCGCGTTCGCCATACGCAGCCACTCGGCATTCACACTCGGAGCGACGCGGTGACCTTCGGTGACGGTGTAGAAAAAGTTGTCTGTACCGCGCACGTCGCCCGCCGAGGTCTACATCAGGTCCCGGAGCCCGTCAAGGCCTCGTATCGCCACTGAGCGCGAGAAGAAGTCTCCGATAGCGGTCATCTGAACGGCAGACGACAGGTTTTGCACCGAACTCGCTCCAACAACGCGGCTGAATGCCCAGCTGGTCTCGCTCATTGGCGAATACACGCGTTGCTCAACTTCGCACTCCTCCTGGAGCTGCTCCTCGACCTGCAGCTCGCGCTCGCACTCGTCCGTATGCGCCGTCACAGCGTCTCATCATCCAAGCCGAACTGCAATGCTTGGTTCTTGATCATCGACACCAGCTCTGTCGGCAGTATCGGATCATTATCGCAAGTGCTCAGGCGATAGCGGTCAGCGATCTTTGCTGTCACAATCTCGGCGAGCTTTTTGGTAGAGTGGGCTGGCGCGTACAGCGTATCGAGCGTCCAGTTATCACGCACCACCTCCTCACTCGGATCCTGCCGAGCCCGCTCAAACTGAATGCCGCTGCCCACCCACTCGATTAGCCCGTGCGCCACCTCCGTCTTGGTGTTGTACATCACCCAGCCCAGCACATTCACTGCGCTCAACGGAGCAGTTGTACTCTGTTGGTGGCCAACATGAGTGCGAATACGCTGTGCGACGTCCTCCAAGTGCACGAACCATAGCGTCTGGTCACCACCACAGGCACCGAGCTGCCGCATACGATCAGCACCTTGCATAAGCTTGCCCTTCGTCAGCCGCGGTCCAAGCGTCACCACAGCCGACGCGTCCGTGCAAAGCTTCATATCCGATCCCCGCGACCGTGCCTCGTCAAAGATCACAAAAGTATACCGCTCAGCAATGTGCGACGCTGCCAGTGGCGTCTCGCGGCCCGTTGTCTTGTCCAGCACCATTCAGCAACTGTGCTCACTGCGAGTGTCAAAGTACGTCACACTGACCCACACGTCTGAGCCAGCCTGTTTGGCGATGAATCGTCCTGCATCATGCGTTGCCACTCCAGCGAGCAGCGCGCCGATGTCGATCAACGCCTGCGCGCCTCTCGACAGTGCGTGCGTGAGCACATTCTGCCACAACGGCACCTTCACATTGTTGTCGGCTGACTGCACGAGCTCAACGCCGTTCGTGGCTTTCAGGATACAGTCCAACATCTTGCCGTTCGTCCCAAGAAGTTTTGGCGCATCGGGCTCGTACTGCTTGACAAGCAGCGGTAGTAACAACTGGCTGTCGTTGGTACCCGAAAAGCCCATAATCGCATCCTTGTTGGCCGCCAAGTGCCACGCCGACCGCGTGAGTCCCTGCGGGTACTGTCGCGTCTCGTGCGGGAAGACACGTGTGTTAAGAAAGAACTCGATGGTCAGCATGCAGTGGCGAAATACGCGACGCACGAGCGTGAATTGCCGCGCGTCGTTCAACAGCAGGTGTCGCACGTCATGCAGCGCCTCCTGCTCCTTGATGGTCAGTCGGAATGGCTTGACGCCCGGAACACTGGCATGCCACTTGTTGTAGTGATGCGCCTGCGCCGACTGGCCCAAGCGCAGCAAAGCGTTGAATGATTCGCGGAGTTCCTCTTCGCTAAGCCCCTTGCGGTAGTACCCCAGTAACGTCAACGAGATCGCCACATCCGGGTGGCTGAACTCGGAACGCTCGCTTGGGGCGTCAGCCGCTCGGAACGGAATCGCGAGCAGTTCGCCTCGTTTGCCCTTATCCGGAAGTCCAAACTCGACGCGGTAGCGCTTCTCCAAGCAGTGCTCCAGCACGCCGAACGCAATCAAACCACGGGTCGCCAACAACTGCGAGAGGTACGGTGCCAGGAGCGCCTCAAACTGACCTAGAGCATCTCTGACAGAGGTGGACGCATCCGAGAGCGCCGTCACGAGCCAATGCCGCAAACATGGGTTGCGATCGCAAAACGCTGCCGCCCATGAGTACATCTCGGTCGCACCGTTCAGCAGACCTTCAGCTAGTGCCTGTTTCAGGCAAAGCTCCCGGTCGTGCGCCTACCCGTCACCCTTGCCCGCTGGTTTTGTATTTACACCAGACCCCAATGGAAGAAGCGGCTACGTACCGTCATACGCGCCCAGTCGATCAGCATATTCCGGGCACCAACAACTGTGTGGACCATCTTGATCGCCGATCAGAAATCGCCCGACACGAGCAGTGGACGGGCCAAGCCGCGCTGCCGCTATCAGTCTGAGCAACATTTGAACTGCTTCCCATCGCGCCGGCCCGTTGTCGAGAGGCTCTGGCACTGGGTCGTCCGCATAGACCAAGTGGTACTTGTAATGAAGTACTGCATCGCTCTCGTCGATCACGTCAGTGTTGTGGTCATTGTTCAGGAGATGCGCCAGAAGTTTGATCGTGCGAGTCTCGCTCTCGCTACTGTTGCCTCCAGCCTGCGCGCTTCGCATCTCGACCAGCTTCAGCTCCAGTGACATACGATGCTTAGGCGCAACCAGCAGAACGTCGCCTCACTTTTTCGCGCTCTCCAATTGCTCGCACACTAGCTGAATAGTGCGGGGGTCAAGTGCGATCAAACGTTGGAACGGCAACTCAACGAAGCCAAGCTCGGCATTGCTCGCGACCAAGAAACGCTGGAGGAACTGCCGCATCTCGTTCATCAAAGACGTCAGAATTGCCGCCCGTGTTGCCTTTTGGTGTGCTGCAACGACGGATCCTTCGCTTCTGTCTGTCTTTCGACTTGCTAAATACAGGAACAACATCGGCAAAATCACGCGTGTCTTGCCGCGACCCATGTTGAGCTGACACATAGAGCCCGGGTTGTCCAGCAAGTGCTTCGCCACAATGTACTGCTCCGGACGAATTTGAATCCGACCTTCGACTTCAAACGCGAGCCAATATGGATGCTCCTCAACGTTCCAGAGTCTCATGCACATTAGCTCCTCCATCAAACGTTGCTGTTGCTGTGACCCCACCAACACCCACGAAGCAGCTCCAAGCTCACTGCCGACCATCGCGACAAGGTGCTCGAGTCTATCCTCAAGCACGCATAGCTCCAGAAACTGCTGCGCGCCGAGCTGGAGTAGGAGTTGCTCATTGTACCCGAATCTTGGAGCCAACAGACCAACCACAGCCTTGCTCAGCGCGCATCGAAGGAGATCAGCCCGTGTCGGTTTGGCCACGGCGTAGCTCACGAGCTTTAGCAATTGGCTACTTGCACCACTTGTCGCTTGCGCGTAACACTCCTGGAGGTAGGCTTCAACGACTTCGCGCTTGTTTGTCACTTCATCAAAAAGAGCAACGAGGCGAGAGTGAAGCGCACCGGGCGACGCAAACTCTGGATCGATCTTGCGGTCTTCCTGGGCGTGGTAAATGCGCCAACTAGCTTCCAAGTCGGTGTTCATGACGCGACCAATCGCATTGGCATTGCCCTCTTGCAAAGGAAATGGTGGTACATCTTCATTTTCTCGTCCAGGAACCATCAGCACAAAACCAACCAGCACCTCCTCCATGCTTTTGACGAAGTCACTCGGAACAGGGCTTGGCGGCAACCTGACCTCGGTATTAGTTCTTC
The DNA here is from genome assembly GCA_023334395.1 of Phytopythium sindhum. Taxonomy (NCBI): domain Eukaryota; phylum Oomycota; class Peronosporomycetes; order Pythiales; family Pythiaceae; genus Phytopythium; species Phytopythium sindhum. The sequence goes on from JAASGW010000093.1 coordinate 24,710, forward strand.
CATGGCATGTGCGGCAACTCCCAGACGCAATCGCATCCACACCACTGAGACAGCGGACAGGATTTACTGCGGCATCATCATCGTCTGGCAGTTGATAGCGGAGGCGGCAGCGTGCAAATGGATCACGACACTGGACTGCGTACCTGTCTTGCTCATATGGGCATTGAACCAACACAGTCGTGATCTCTCGATCGTGCTAACTGACGAAGTGTATGCGCCGATTGTGCTCGTAGCCGTCAAAGAGAAACGCGAGCCGGCTAGTACGCTCCAAAAAGTATCCAGCGAGGAGTTTGAGGGTCGGCTCTCGGTATTCAAGCGCTCATAGATTCACCAGTAGCTTGGTCTCCATCGCAGTGTACGACCGTGGCGACTGACAGCATCTTAACAACTGGGTCGCAGCCTCCGCGCCCGTCATTCCAAGCATGTCACACGGCACACTGGTACCACTGCTCGCGTAGATGACTGCGAGTTGTAGTCGAGCACTCAATACCTCGGATGTGAGCGTGCAAAATCGCCGATGCTCATCATAACAGACAACAGGAGTATGAGCGCCGGGAGTGGTTTCAACGCTGACCTGCATCAAGGCCGTGTGCGCTTCGCGCTCCACGCATCCTTGCGGCACCAGCATCCGCATGTTGGCCGCCTTGGGATCCCCTGCCAACGCCGGCTTGCGAAGTAGCACCAGGTATCGCGTGAACCGCGGTAGAAATCCATCGCCGAACTGTTGCGCGCTGCTCAGTATGTATCCCGTGTACTGTTCCGAGTTAAGGATCTACTCGCTAGCATGCAGGGTCTTCAGTCGTATCCTTAAATTGATACTCGAGCCCATTAGACGGCAGCGACGCCACCATCCACGCTTGGAACAAATGACCGTCCGTCGCACTACTTCAGATAACGAATCTCACAAAATCGATGAAATCAGTGGGTCCGATGTCCAGGGCGAGCTGACGCGAGGCGAACGTGCTGACGATGGTGCGTCGGAGCACCTCTGTATCGTCGTCGCCAACGTCGTAGAGAGCGAAGAGCCGATCCGGATATCCTTGGAAGTAATTCCCAGCCTCCAACGCTTTCGCCAAATTCGTGCTCGCATCTGCAGTCGTGGACGTAAACATCGCTCGTGCGTTGCCACCGGCTACATAGTGCTTATCACGTACGAGCTTCTGTCGGCCATCAACGCCCGGGTCAGTGGTGACACTGAACGCGGTCATGGCCAAGCGGAAGAGCCTGTCGTTCTCCACTGCCACCAGGTACTCGTCGAGTGTTCACAACGGGAGCATGAATACCATCGTGTCGAACAGGGACAGCTTGTCGTTCTGTCGCGGCGGCTTGGTTGGGGGTGATGCCATAAGATTATTATACTTGTCGAGATTGTCGTATTTGCCGAGCGACAACATGGACGTCACGCACACGAGCCGACGGTGACGTGGATCCTGATGTTGCCAGAATATCAGATCCCGCAGAACACGATTGCAACCCCCATACCCGTCTTCCTTCTCGCAGCCGTCGAAGAACACGGACAAGTTGCGCTTAGAAGCACAGGCCTCGAGTTGAATATCAAGATCCTCCGATGATAGCGAGAGGGGCAGGATACACGCCGATTTGACGTCGCCTTCAAACTTTACACACTAAAAAGACGCGCACACAACGTCATAATGGATCCGCAGCACGTCCCACCGCGTGCGGTCGACGACACCACACGCGAACGCATACGCCGCGCACGACTTGCCTGCGTCAGGAGCTCCGATGATCCAGAGTATCGCTTCGGCGTCGACAGAGTCACGCTCCACCTCGTTCCACTGCTCTCGCACTGCCTGTCGGCGATAAAACCACAAGTTCTGGCTCGATTCCATGCCTTGTAGCCCGAATTTGCGATGTAGTGCCACGGAACGGAGACGAAGGGCAGGTCACCATATCGGAGCTACAGATACGGTTTGGGCGCGCGGATCTATCCGACAGTGAGAAATTGTGTCTTTAGGGAGCGCGGTGACTAAAGGTTCTCCCCATCCGCCTTCAACTGAGTAGCCGAGCGTGTTGTTCCAACGGCTGGAAGCCGGACGAATACGTGAATCGTCCTGGGTTGTTGAATTTCTGCCGGATAATGGTCTTCCACGAGTGATACGGGGTGCATCTCAGCTGTGAGATACTGCGCGTTGTCTGAGAACAGCGACTGCTGGAGCGCAGTCAAGCTCGCATTTTGTCTCGACAGCCAATGATCATCTCGACAGGCGCGATACAGCCTGAACTCCGTCGCTGCTGGAACAGGGCGCGGCAGCTTTGCCGCAATCGCCTTCTTTAGATCCACGACCAAGTCACCTCTATCGACGTTCACGGTGGTGATGCCGTCGATGCCAACGACCGCGGCGGCCAGTTTGACCATCTCGCCGCTCATTGATGAATGGGAGAGTGAGAAAAAGCAACGCTCTGAGATTGGCGCGAGAGCACGTGATGGAAGCTGGCACGGGGTTTGACGCTCCAACGGCGACTTGAGAGTTCATTCCCCACAGTTGTCCTCGTTGTGGTTAGCCCTCACGAACTTCCCATGTCTGCAATCGGCACCTGCGCCGACACCAACAACGGCTGCTCTTCATCAGCGCCCATCTACTTTGTATGGATCAACAAACAATCGTGAATGGATGCTCCATACGTATTGCCAACTCACCTGCTTTTCGGCTTGTCCGGGACGAGAATGAGCTTCGCTGGACGTTTATGCTGAACTTTACCGACATCTTCTACGGGGTTTACGGATACGAACATCGAGTTGCAAGCGCGCACAGGCTGCTAGTGACGTGCTCAAGCGCTACGACAAACTTGCATGCGTTCCTTTGTCGACGGCAGGAGCAACAAGTTTTGCAAGGCGCAGTTGATCGAAGACCGCGGCACCTACATCGTGTTTCGGCGCTGGGAGCGCGTCGGCGATCGTTCTTCGCAGGTTCGACGCTCTTGCCAGTTCCTGGCCCAATGCTGAGGCTTCGTGGAGGCGAAGCGACTAAGTTTCGTGTTGGTTGACGAGCAGTTCAGGGCTGAGCGTTTCGGCAGATCGCTTGAAGCGGCAAAGGCTTCGTTTGTGAGTCTATTCCAGTCAAAGAGCGTCAATCCCTGGCCGCTGGTGAAGCTTTTCGAGAAGGAAGTGGGCAAATACGCGCTGATCGGTACGTACATCATGTCTAAGTGGGGTGTTGCGATTGATCCTGATGCTTTCCTCATATCAACACGCTAGAGATACCAAGTCAAGTCGAAGAGGAAACCAAAGAGCCCGATCCTGATGCAGTTTACGAAGACTGTACCTTGTCGATGCCAGTACAAGAACTCCTAGCGGTAAGACGTCTGCAACAAACGGTTGGTGGCTCATTCTAACCCTCCAATACCTTGTATCCTTACTACTTGTGCATGATTAGTTGATTGGGGATCGCAAGGCGATCGAACGGTAAATGGAGTCGCTCCATATGGACGCGAAGAGAATGCCCTTCGGTGCGTCAACCACCCGACGATTCATTACTACTCCCTCTACGATGCTGACAGTGAAATCTCTTCGACGCATCTCTCTTGAAGGTAAACTTTCAAAGTCGCAGATAGCGCAAGGGTACGTCATTCTGCGGCAGCTCTTCGATGTCATTGAAGGGGTAGCAGATCGCAGTGCTACCCCATCACGAATCCCTAAATATGACCCACCTCCAGCTAGAGGACGTGGTGGGGGCATTCGTAATCGGGGACGTGGAGGCAAGGCCAAAGCAATCGCTTGGGGACGACAGGCACTCGCAAGCAACGCGTATGCACTCCGTAACCTCCAAGACCGCCTGAAGACGCTTTCGAACGACTTCTACTCGGCTATCCCGCACTCGTTCGGGTGTTCGTTGCCTCGGACACTCGACTCGATGGATGCGATTAAAGGGAAGCTGGATTTACTGAAATTGCTCGGGAATATGGGGATCTCGAAGCGTTAGAGGCGGAGAAGGCGACAAACGCAAAACGAGAAGATCGTGTCAAGGTCTTGCCGTATCCCTTGGATGCGCGATGCATTCTACTTGGAGTGAAGATGGAGCCGTTGGATCAGGCTGACGAAGAGTTCAAGATGATTGAGAAGTGAGTGCGGCTGTCATCTTCATGGCCATGGAGATTCTGACGTGTCGATGGTATCGTGCTGCTAGGTACGTGTCAGCTTCAAACAGCTCGACTTACCAACACAAGATCCACTCCATTATCAAAATCGCTTGCCCTGCGGAGGGCGGCTTCACGGAGACGTTCAACTCTGTGGCCAACCATTAGGTATATGCTTAGTTGATGCTGTGGTTAGCCAGCTACACTGATGCGGTGATTTAGCTGCTTTGGCACGGTACACGCCTCTCGAATGTCGTCGGGATTCTGACGCGAGGACTTCGCGTCGCTCCTTCGTCGGCTCCGACGGACGGATATAACCTCGGTAAAGGGGTGCGTACACAATGGATGAGCCGGTTCAATTGTAGTTGACGTGGAATGATGAACTGCTTACTCTAACGACAAAATGATTATTGCGCATATCTACTTTGCCGACGCGGCGGCCAAGTCGGCGTTATTTTGTGGGCCGCACCGTCAAGCACAAGCAATGGTGTGCCAGCGCGATGAAACCACGCCACTCGTTCGAGTATGCTTGTGGACACGTACGATGCGCTTGTGTCCTTCCATTGCTGACTGGCGCTCGTTTGCTCCGATGCGGTGCAGGGCATTCTCTTCGTGGCCGAAGTGGCGTTTGGAAAGCAGTACAAGACGACGCAGACTGCGAGTTTGAACTGCGAGAAACTGCAGAAGTACAGCTGCGATAGCATGCAGGCCATCGGCAGCTTCGGGCCGCTCTAGCAGGACATGCACGTCATGTGAGTGTGCGCACCCGACGGCCTCGCGATGTCTGCTGCCATAGATCCTAACACCCTTGATCTTGTCGTACGCCAACACAAATTGGTAGGTCTGACGGCGTCAAAGTGCCGCTCGGCGAGCTCAAGCCTCCTCCGAAAGGCAGCTATTACCGCTTCCTCTACAACAAGTTCGTCGTCTACCGCGCGGAGCAGGTGACCATCAACTTGCCTCCCAGTACGTACTAGCGACCCAGGCCGTAGGAAGGAGAAGTGAACAGCAGATATCAATACAAAAGAGCAGTAGAACGCAATTATGAAGATACGTTCATGCATCCATTTCAAAGTTATTATTGGCTGAAATAGGATAAATGCTTGAAATTCAGCCAATGAAAGTGGGAAGAAAAAGCGCGCCAACCCATTTTTTGCACTTGGCGCCAACTCGAGACGACAAAATGGTGCCGGCAGCCAAGGCGGTCGACCCGCTCAGCGGCTGCAGCGACGCCGCCGCTATCTACCAGGTGCCAACTGCCGCAAGACGCGTCGCTTCCCAGTGCGTTTGTTGTGTTTGCAAGCGTTGGTGGCTGAGCTGTGATGGTGTTTAGGACGAGGATGGCGTCGCCTGGAGCTTCATGCTCAACTACACCAACATCTCCTTCGGCACGTACGGGTAAGTGTCACCGCTTGACGCTGCCATTCCATCACTAGCAACCTGGCTAGGCTGACTAGCTGTCGTGCGTACGGTCTACTTGTCCTCCCTGTCCTACAGGAACAACAAGTTCTACATGGTACAGCTGATCGAGGAGTGCGGATGCTACAAGGTGTTCCGCAAGTGGGGCCGCGTGGGCGCCAAGACCCCGCAGGTATCGCCATTGCACTAGATCTTTCATCGATAAACACTGGGTGCCGCTAATAATAGGGATACTCTGGCTACAGCGCGCGCTGGAACACTATCAAGGCTCGCTGGAAAAGGCGAAGCAGTCGTTCCAGAAGAAGTTCCTGGACAAGAGCGGCAACGAGTGGCCACCGGCGGGGCCGTTCAAGAAGATCGAGGGCAAGTACGTGCTCGTCGGTAAGTGCTAATGTCGCTCTGTTTAGTTGCCTTCACTTTGAAAGAATGCACTCTTGTCTCACTTTGACTTTTGACAGAGCTGAACAATGAGGAGCCCGAGCCGAGCGATGACGACGCTGGCCAAGATGAAGAGGAGCAGGAGCAAGTGCCGTCAAAATTGGATGAGGAGGTCCAGGAAGTCCTGAAGGTGCGGTCGTGTGTGGGTTTGGATCCTGCTGCCAAGCAAACGATTTGACATCATGTGCTCTACTCGCTGCTGCTGCAGTTGATCTGCGACGCGGACCTGATCGCTCGCGATGTTGCCAAAATGAACATGGACTTGAAGCGGATGCCGCTAGGTGCGTTATCTGCCTCGGCTGTTTGGAAACCCCACCCTTCAGAAACCCACCAGCAAACCCGCACTCATACGGTTATCACTCGTTCATGCGTCTAAAGGCCGACTCTCGAAAGTGCAGATCTCGCGCGGGTATTCGCTGCTGCAGGAGTTGTCTTCGACGCTGCAGGGAATTGCCGAGTTGTCAAAACAAGACGAAGGCGCCAAACAGGAATCCAAGGGGTCGTCTACAGCAACTCAACGTAGCACTCGTCCCCGTCGGGCTGCATCGTCGAAGTCTTCTCAGAACGCGTCCAAGATCCGCAAGCTCAAGGCGAGCTTGAAGACGCTCTCGAGCGAGTTCTACACGTTGATTCCGCACGACTTTGGCCGATCGCTGCCGCCCCCAGTGGACTCGATGGACGAAGTTAAGCGCAAGATTGACTTGCTGGAGGTGCTCTCGAACGTGGAGATTTCTCAGCAGTTGCAACAAGAGAAGAAGCGCAACAATCGCGCAGTTGACAGCGAGCGTGTGAACCCGCTAGATGCGCAGTTCAAACTTCTCAACGTGGACATGGAGCCGCTGCCGGTCGCCACAGACGAGTACCGTCTTATTGAGCGGTACGTCATCAGTGCTGCAATTCTTACCTATTGTGTTCATTCAGACAACTTATCGATGCTTTTACAGCTATGTTGAGACGACCCACGCACCAACTCACATCCAGTACAAGCTCAAATTGCAATCAGTCTTGAAAATTGCGCGGCCAGCCGAAGACAAGTTCAAGGCCGACTTTGAGGCGCTTGGGAATCATAAGGTGCGCCACCTGCCGAATTATTGTAATCTGTGACCGTACTCACAACATCCATGATCGCGTTCCTTGTTCCATGATACGTCAGCTGCTCTGGCACGGCTCTCGTCTCTCGAACGTCGTGGGAATTCTGTCCAAGGGACTTCGCGTGGCTCCGCCAGAGGCACCCAACAACGGCTACATGTTCGGCAAAGGCGTACGTTCACCGAAAAGATCCTCTATCACTTTACACTCCTCATCTGCCGAAGCCCTAACGCATTTTGCCATGTCATGCAGATTTACTTTGCTGATTCCGTGTCCAAGTCGGCCAACTACTGCTGGCCGACGCCGGAGAACCCGAGGGTACGTTGTCTCTTTCGCTAGCAGTGTCCCAGTCAGCACTAAAACAACGATATGGCGATGTAGGGCGTCCTCTTGCTGGTAGAAGTGGCGCTTGGCAAGTCGTACCGCGCTCAGGAGGCCGAGGACCTTTCATACTCGTCGCTGAAAGCGACGCACGGGTGCGACAGCACTCACGGCGTCGGTCGTATGACCGCACCCGAGGAAGAGCACGTGACGACTGCGGAGGGCGTCGTGGTCCCGATCGGCGAGTTCGAGCCCTCGGACGGCGACGGCTCACTACTGTACAACGAATTCATCGTGTACCGAAGCGAGCAGGTTAGGTTGCGCTATGTCGTCATGCTCGACTTCCTGTTTGAGGACGAGGACGGGAGTGCGGATTGATCAAAGCGCAAACTCCAATTGTTCATCTTGGAGCGATGAATGTGCTGAAATAGAAGTGTGCTGGTAGTGACATGGATCAACATGCAAGAGGAGACGAGCGCCAGTGCGTATCGACGTACCGCGCGGTCATCCGCTCCATCCTTTTTCACTATTTGTATGTGTCATTGTTGACAGGGACCATCCTGAAGGGCTCAGTGCGATCGATCTACACTTTCAGCCCCTCTCCCCAACCGCACACCCCCATCCTATCCTCTCTTGCTACTCCGCCGTCAGGCTCGTCGTCACCACCTACAAAACCCCCACCAAGCTAGGGCGCTAGCTCTCCTGGTACACCTGTGTGACTAAATACGCGATCACGTCCTGCGCGTAGCGGCAAATGTCGTCGTCGCCGTCAAAGCTGCGCTGCAGCTCCTCGCGGCACGCGGGCAGCGGCAGGCTGAAGAGCGGGATGACCTTGTCGGCGAGCTCCTGGTAGTGGCGGCAGACCTGCTTCTCGCCGCGGATAAAGAAGAGCGCCTGGATGCGGTTCGAGAACAGCGGGTACTTCTTGGAGGCCAGCAGCTCGTTGTCCTCCTCGATCGTCGTCTCGTACAGACTCAGCTGGTGCGTCATGAGCGTGCGCAGGTACTCGAGCGCGCGGATCTCGTTCTCGAACGAGATGGGTGGAGACGAGTGCGCGGGGCTCTTGCGCTTCATGGCCGAGAACTCCTCCTCCGTCGCCACGATCAGGCGCGCGAAGCTGAAGCCCTCACGCGTGTTGGGATCCGAGTGGGAGCAGCTCAGGCGCGCATCCATCGTGTAGATGCCGCTCTCGTGAAGGTACGCGCGCTTGTCGTAGAAGAGCTGACCGTCCGACGGCGACAGCTGCAGGTCCACCATGACTTCGTTCGGGTTGCGGCCGTCCTCCTCCGTGTTGTCCTCCACCGCGAAGCCGTAGTTGAGCAGGAAGCGGTGGTTGCACTTCTTGCCGTACGAGTCGTACACCTGCGCGCCCGTGCCAATCGTGCCCAGCGACGTAATGGTGAACGCGCCGATGCTCTGGTCAAATGTCCAGCTGATAGGAACAAACAACAACAGAAAGCACCGTTAGTGACCCCGTAAACCCACATGAACATGAAGTCTAAGGTCGATTCACACCTCGTTTCGCGCGGACGGTAGTGGTTGAGCATGTCGGCGAAGGGCACAAGCGCCGCTGTCTTGACACCGTCGACCGTCAGCCCAAAGTTGCGGCTGCAGACAATCATGCGCGCCCAGCTGAAGCGGTCGAGCGAGAAGCGCGAGAACGACGGGTCCACCTAGTGACACAACTCCGTGAGCCAAGCCCAATAGGTGCGCCGCGATTCGATCCACAGGCGCGCGCGCTTACCCTGCAGATGACGTCGTAGTCCTTGCGGATAGCGGCCTTGCGCTCCTGGATCTGCTGGATGATGTACGAGCCCTTGAGCCAGCTCAGCTCCTCCTCGGACCAGAAGATCGGCATGTTGCGCAGCGTAGAGGGCAGCGTGCTGTAGTAGCTCTTGAAGAAGGACGTCTCCATCTGCATGTACATCATCACAGAGACATACAGACATCAGTACGAATAGCCATCTCCACCTACGCCAGACAGCCAAACGACCAAGCGGGGACGTACGTGCTCCATGTCGGTGAGCAGGAACATCATGAGGAAAATGTGCTTGGGTGCGACAAAGTCAATGTTGTGCGCGAGCAGCTTCTGGCCGATCTCCGTGTTCTTGCCCATCTCGACCGTGATGAGGCATTTCTTGGGGATCACCAGGATGCGCTCGCCGGGCACGAGCACCTTGCGGCTGTGCACGCCGCGCACCTCAGGCGCGTACTCCTGCAGCGCCAGCTTCTTCGTGTCGGCGCCGTTCGCCTCCAGCCACTGGATCAGCTCGCGCCCGACCGCGTCGTCCGCCGACGTCGCTGCCGGCGCAGCGTCAGCAGCAGTGCCGGCGTTGGCGCTCGCGTGGGCCTCGCCATTCATCGCGGGCGCGTCTGCGACGGCGGGCGGCGCCGCCTGCTGCTCCTCCTCGCCCATTTAAACGCGGAGGGCCACGGGGGAAGACGCGGAAACGGGAAGACGCAGCGGAGCGTCGAGCGGCAACCACCAGTCCGCGCACGGGAAGCACGCAGCGGGTGGGCGGGGAAGCGGAGCGCGGAGGCGGAGCGAGGGTGAGTGACGCACCAGCGCGCTGCGGTCCGATTGGGATGCGAGTTGTTTCGCTGGAGAACAACCAGCGCCACCACGCGCGACCTTCGCGCAACATTCTCGTGTTTGACATGATTAATGCATCAAATATCTACGACATTAACATCGTTATGTAACGTCGTTACACCGCAACAAGCTATCAATGCACGTTCAGGTGTACATGTACGTACACCTATCGCTCTGATCATACTGAGCGTGTCGCTGACTCAGTGCACAGCTCATTGGGGGGGCTAAAAGTCCACGGTCACCAGGTAGCGCAGCTTGACCTGCTCCTGGTGGTAGACGACGAATTCACTATAGAACGGCCTGTACACTGGTACACCGGCCGTTTTGATCGGCTTAGGCGTGCCAAGAGGTACTTTGACACCGTTGGGCCTGCACCATCCATTCGTTTGAACCGTCGTGAGCACTAGATGCAATCATCCGATCCATCACGTACGGCTACTCACATGAAATAGTCGTCGTCCTCGGCCGGCTCGACGGTTCCGACATACTGCGTGCTATGGCTTTTGAACTTCGTCCGCAGCGTTTTGAGACTCAGGTACACATTCTGGTTCGTCTTGTACTGCTTCCCCAGTGCCACCTCGGTCAAGAAGAGAATGCCCTTTGTGCGGAAACAAAGAAGCAGAGCGAGTCAGCGACAGGCAGTCTTCCTGCTGAAGGCTATCCACAAGAGCAGAAGACAGCGAGCCCGTACTCGACCGGTTGGTGCGGAACAAAACAGTGCTGACTTGGCCAGCGTGTCCGCAAAGTAGATCTGTGTTGAGCAAGGGCCACAGCGATCAACTCCTTGTCACCACAATAGCTACCAGCACGGTGTAGCCGCCCGCCCACATCGTACGCACCCCTCTGCCGAACGAGTTGCCGTTTGACGGTACCGAAGCAGGAGCAATGCGGAGCCCCTGTGAGAGAATCCCGATGGCGTTCGAGATCCGTGTACCGTGCCAAAGCAACTATGGCAAGGGGTCGCCATATCGTCAGTAAGGTTAGATTACCATTGCCTCATTGCTCCAGCTGACCAAAAACGGACCTGATGGTTGTCTATCGAGTCGAACGTCTTCATGTAGGCGTCCTCTGCCTGGCAAGCAATCTTCAGAATGGAGTGGATCTTCGCCTTGCAACTTGGGCCGCTCGATGCAAGCGCATATCTGGATGATACGTGTTTTCGCGTGAGAGCCTCTTGACAGTGAGCACGGCACCAGTGGCAGCCCAACGTCAACAAACTTACCTCTGAATCATCTTGAACTCCTCGTCCGACTCGTTCAATGGCTCCATGGTCGCTCCGAGCACATTGTATCGCACGTCTAACGGGTGTGGCGGGCACTTCGACCGCTCTAGATTCTTCGCCTTCTCCTCTTCGGAAGCCTCAACCTCACGAGAAATCCCCACATTCCCGAGCACTTCCAGCAAATCCAGCTTCTCCTTCACCGCCTTGATGGAATCGAGCGTTGGTGGCAGCGAGCGAACGAATGAGTGCGGAATGGTAGAGTAGAAGTCGTTCGACAGCACTTTGAGTCTCTTTTCGAGCTCGCGAATAGCCTTTGAGTTGCTCGTGAGTGCCTGCCGTCCTCGAGCAACCGCTTTCGCTTTTCCTCCGCGCCCTCGACCACGACCACCCCCACCACGCTCACTTGCGCGAGGAGCTAGTGGTGGGCTGTCACTTCGATCTGCCAGCTCTTCAATGACATCCGGGAGCTGCTGCAGGATGGCGTACCCTTGTGCGATCTGCGCCTTCGAGATCCTCCCTATAAAAACGACGTAGATGAGGGGGTGGTCTAGAATAAAAACGTGAGAGGAGAATTGGCTAGCCAACGCACCTAAGGGGAGTTGATGATCCACGACGGCATGAAGTGACTCCAGATCCCGCTCGACCATCTTGTGATCACCAATCAACTGGTCATGGGAAATAGTGCAAGGCAACGTTAGTACGCGCTGCGAACTCGCTGGGGTGTACGCCGTACCTCCAGCAGTTCTTGCACTGGCAAGGGCAAGGTGCACTCCGCATGTTCGGGATCGGATTCCTTGGTCTCCTCATCATCATGTCCCTGGGTGGGATGATCCAACTCTGTCAGTGTTTTGATCCCGCGCGATTTCCCGCCACAACAACTCAAGGTTAGAATCATCACTACTCATCTGTTGACAAGCTCATCCGACTTCATCCGTCAGCATCGTACCGATCATCGCGTATTTGCCCTCTTTCTTTTCAAACGGTGCCACCAGCGGCCAGGGATTGCCGGTCATCAACCGGAAAGCGCTCGCAAATGACGATTTTGCGAGCTCGAGCGAATCACCACAGCGGCCAAGCGAGTACTGCCGGTTCCGAGCGCCCACGCGCCCACGCCGCTGAAGCACGACGTAGCGCCCGTTGTCTTCGATCAGCTGCGCCATGAAAAATTTGTTGCTTCTGCCGTTTCCGACCCAACAAGCTCATAACTGTCGGTCACAACGCTTGCAAAGGCCACATGAAGCTCGAGCTCGCCACTCACCCGTAAACCCCAGTGGAAATGTTGGTGAAGTTCAGCATACACGACCAGCGGAGTCCATTTTCGTCCTGGCCAAGCGTATGCGTAAGTAAGTTCATGACAGCATCCCAACGATAGGCTTGGTCCTTACCGTGTAGATGGACGCGGACCCGGAGCAGCCACTGATCGGGTCAACGCGGGTGCCGTCCACCGCCATGGCGTGACCGAAAAAGTTCTAGATTGCACGAAAAGACCAATGGATTCCGACTGGCCTGTTAGAGAGTCATGTGTCGGGTTAACTGCCATCACTCGCCGCTCGTGGAAATCTCCGAGACGCGGGGGCGGGTCGTTCAAGTTGCATGGCGGGCGATGAAACTGGGACAGGTGCTCGTTGATTCACGAAGTGCCTATCGATTCAAGAATCTCAACACTGCGAGTCCGTCGAGCAAATCCAAATGACAAATGCAGCCGGGCGCGTTATGCACTCACAGTATCCCGCGCGTCCCGTTCTATTCTCGATGCGACTTTCATCTCGATTGGCTTGCTATTTCTGTCGATTTGGCTTCATAATGCAAACGGTGGCATGATGCCGCCGCGTTGGGAATTCGCCAAGCTGGTTGACCTGCTTCTCACGACGACGTCATCCGGGCTAGTGGAGCGAACTCAACACGGTGCACTGATCGTCTCGTGAGCGATGGCCTGGGTGAATCGCACGAGCCGCGACAATTGCCCTGGCGGATTCCAGAACACGGGCGGCTCGACGGCAACGCACTTAGGGCCGGGATGCTACGAGACCTCACCGACGCGGAGGGCGCGTCCAAACGCCGCGGGCTTTGGCTCTTGTGACAAATCTGTGCGAGGGGCTGTAGCCCCAGTGATGATAACCCCGGGCCCAGGTGCGTACGCTCATGCGGCGGCGGTCCAAACGCCGTGGGAATCGCCAAGCAAGAGCCGCGCCGCCGCGAGCGCGGCTTTTATGTCCAACTCACAGCGACTCGCCGAGGTCAAAACCAAGAAGGGCGATGCTACGCCAGGTCCCGGGGCCTACACAAAGCTAGATTCCTTCACTGGTGGCAAAAAGAAAACGTCCGTCATGCTCGTCACGCCCATCTCGATCACCGTTTTCCTACTTAACGCCTCTCGTGTGATGTTAGCCGCTCAAGTCTCGGCAGCGTGCTCGTTCGAGAGGAGCCAAGGAACAACAAGATCAAGTGGACGCGACTGCCGACTGCGCCTTCGATACCGACGCTTTCGCAAAGTTTCGGATACGAGCAAGGGCCGTACGGGAAGCTGATCCGCCATGAACCAGCCACCGTCGGGCACACTGGTCGTGGGGACGATACGCTCGGGCCCGGCGAGTACGACCCTCTGAGTGGGCTCAAGAGCATCCACAAGCCGCGCGCGACCGACTTCTCTAAGGGGAAGGTCACGCGCATCTTTGAGCAAGAAGTCAAGGCCAAGGAAGCCGTCCCCGGGCCAGGGCAGTATCAACAAGATCTATCTGCTGGCGCTACTGCTGCTGGCGGTGCTAGTAGTCTGACCAAAGAGCCTGCGAGAGCGAGCGCTGTGTTCAAATCATCCATAACGCGAGCGATGGCTGCAGGCGGTGGCTCGAACAGCAACAACAAGCAGCCGGTACCTGGGCCAGGCGCCTACTACAGCAGCAATCAGGCGAGTGGGTTCGCGAAAGAGTCCAAGCCGGAGAACTTGCAGTTCTTCGGGAGCACCAGCACCCGCTTCGATTCACTACAGCGGTAAGTTCGCCTGTATAGTACCTTCCAGTCCCATTGTTGTCCTATTGCCTAGCTGCTGACAGTGTCATTGTTGCAGAGATACTACCGTCCCCGGCCCAGGCTCGTACTACTACAGCCCACCGATGGTGGCGACAGCACGACCGGTGTACAGCGCGTCAGGACGTAAGAAGCCGGGCTTCAGCTCCAGGAAAGAGCGATTCGAACCGATCAAGACCAAGGACCAACCCCGCGCGGCCCCCGGGTCTTACGAGATTCCGTCGGCGCTGACCGAAAAGCTGAACAAAGTGGTACGCCAACGTGAGGATTGCTCAATTTGCGGAGAATCCTTCCCGAGTTTTAACAATGCGTTCAATTCTATCAAAGACGAGCCGCGTGCAGACATTCGGCAGCACAACAAAGCGGTTCGGCACGCTTTCTGGAGGAACGGAGCAGGTGCTGGAGACGATTGAGTCCCAGCTTGAGCGCGAGATGCGGGCCGTAAGCAGCAACAACCAACCTGAAAGCGCAAAAAGGCGGGAGCAACCACCAAAATTCTCGTCCTCTTTCGCGTCAAATGCATTGCGCTTTCAGTCGCAACCGACTGCCCCTAGCCCATCCCCAGGCGATTACGAGGTCGCGAACAGCGCTTCACTCATTCTGCTGGTCGATCTTCGCGCTAAGCATGCTCGCGCGTTTTGGTGACAGGTTCGTCGGTCGTGGGATGCCCCAGGAGCTCAAGGAGCGTTTAAGTCGGCGATCAATCGCATGCCGAAGAAAGAGTCCAAGGCTTCCGTCCCCGTGCGTGCTATTCTTGTTGGCTGGTCTACAGAAGTTGTCGATGTCGGTTCTTACGCCTGGAAATCGATTGCGTCGGCCAATTTAAAAGGGACCCGGGGCGTACTCACCGTCGCAAGTCAAGCAGAAGCCGCTTCACATGGCTCGGCCCGACGTGTTTTTCGGAGCGGTACGGTGCCCGAGTGCACCGGGTTGTTGATGTGTTGTGTGTCGTATTGACTTATCTTCTCTGCATCGTGATGCAGGAGCCCCGATTCAAGACGACAGCGTCAAAGTCACCCGTGCTGGTGAGCCGTGTGCTTCGACTTTACCCTGTAGCATGCACCATATTCATTGCTGTTTTTGCTGTATTAGGGCCCCGGGCACTACAATACGGAGACGGTGGAGAGCGACTGGAACAGACCAACGTACAACATCACGATCGCCACCGAGATGGAGCTCGCCATGCTGCAGTAATACAGAATCGACCGACGCACCATTGTTTGGTCCTGGATGCTCCTGCTTCGCTGTGCATGGTCATCCCTCGAGTGCTCGAGTGATGCCTCACTACGAACAGTTCAAGGCGAAGATTCGAATTTTTATGCTGAGTGATGGTCAAAGTCAACTTTTGCGATCGAGAATGATGGTCCTTAATCCAGATGAGTCGCATCGCAGGGAATCCATCATTCTTTCACGCTCTCCTGCCTCCAAAGGGCACAACTCCTGCGCACACTTCTAAATTTCTTCCCAGCAGCCAAGCATGTCCGTAAACGCCTCCGCCGTCGACCGCCTCAGCATGTGCAGCACAGCCGCCACCATTTACAAGGTGAGATGACCCTCGCGGCTACTACTTGTTGGGACGCTGGGGCGATATTCATGCGCAATGGTTGCTCACAGACCTTCTATACCGATTGATGCTTGTTCAGGATCCCCAAGGCCTCCGCTGGGCGTTCATGCTGAACCAGACCAATATTTCCGGCACCTATGGGTGAGCATTTCGCGTCGCATGGACAGTTTGTCTCCTGTCATGGCCGCCGCTGATGTTGTGGTTGTTTTGTCGTCGTCCTTGGCAGCAACAACAAATTCTACATGGTGCAGCTGATCCAAGAGCCCAACTACTTCGTCGTCTTTCGACGGTGGGGCCGCGTTGGAGCCGCAAACGCTCAGGTTCGTACCTGACAAGAGACCATCGCCTTCGCTGTCATTTGCGACTTACAAAGATGCATCTGTGTATTCGACCTGGAGTAGTTCAAGTGCGAACACCACAGGACGCTGGACTCCGCCATGCACTCGTTCCAGGGCGTTTTCCAGTCCAAGAGCGGTAACGTGTGGCCGCTCGAGAAACCCTTCGAGAAGAAGAAGGGGAAGTACACGCTCATCGGTAAGTTTGCGCTCACAGGAACTTACTTGCTGATGACAAGGCTAATCATCTCGTCTGTTTAATTGATCCGAGCAGAAATGGAGGAGGAAGATGCGGTGGAAGAGAAGGTGGAGTTTGAAAACGAGAAGTATCTCCCCTGCACACTCCCATCGCCGGTGCAGAAGCTGCTTGAGGTACGCGAATGATGAACTACGGCATGTATTACTTCGAAGTACTCAGCGACTGACCAACTCACTGTATTTGCTGCTTCAATAGCTTGTCAGCAACCCCGACAACATCGCACGGGAGATGGCGACGCTCAATATCGACCTCAAGCGCATGCCTTTGGGTTCGTTTTCCTCGTGATGGATCGATCTCAATTGCTTCGCGATATGAATCATTCTCACTGAACGTTTTTGTTCTGATCGTAGGCAAGCTGTCCAAGTCGCAGATCTCTCGGGGGTACACGATCCTTCAACAGTTTTCGAGTGCGCTTGAGGAAATCGAAGAGCGCAGCGCAACGCCCGCCCCTGCTACTCCGCCGCCGACTATGAGATCGACCCGAGGTCGAGGGCGTGGAAGGGGGCGCGGAGGCAAAGCGCGGGCGCCAGGTCGCGGGAAGCGGTCGGATGCGAACAACGCCAAGGCTATTCGCAATCTCAAGGAGAGTCTCAAGACGCTGTCTGGTGACTTCTACACGGTCATTCCGCACGACTTCGGGCGCTCGATGCCGCCAGTCATCGACTCAATGGACATTGTCAAGGAGAAGCTCGAGCTGCTGGACGTGCTGTCGAACGTGGAGATTTCTCAGGAGCTGGACGCGGCGGAGAAGGCCAAAAAGAAGGAGAAGAAGGCTGACGACCGCGTGCCGCATCCGCTTGACGCGCGCTACGAGGCGATTCAAGCGAACATGGAGCCTCTCGATCCTTCGAGCGACGAGTTCAAGCTGATTGAGAAGTAAGTTTGACCATGTTGCTCGGTGATGTGCTGTTAGCCCGACTAACTCCCTTGATGCTGTTTACTACAGGTTCATGGCGAAGACAAGCAACGGAATTAGGACGCCGAAGATCCACTCCATCCTCAAGGTCGCGCGGCCAGCCGAGGAATCGTTCACAGATACGTTCAAGTCGGTCGACAACCATCGGGTACGAGGTTTCGCACGCTCAAATTTGCTGTCGATTGTTTACTCATAGCTCTACTCTTGTGCCTGCAGTTGTTGTGGCACGGCTCGCGCCTATCGAATATCGTTGGCATCTTGTCGCAAGGCCTGCGCATCGCGCCCCCGGAAGCGCCCGCGAACGGCTACAACTTTGGCAAGGGGGTACGTTGATGGTCACGACTTGCATACCAAAGGGCAAGACTCGCTAACATCACTGTTTGTGCAGCTCTACTTTGCGGACGCAATGGCCAAGTCGTCCTCGTACTGCTACACGTCCTTCGCCAACCCCACGGTACGACTGGAGCTTCTTGTTTGTCCACATTTTCATGCCGACTGACATTATCCGTGCTATTTCGACTAGGGAGTGCTCTTCTTGGCGGAGGTGGCGCTCGGGAAGCAGTATAAGACACCGCACCGCGAGTTCCTCGACTACGCCAAGGTGAAGAACACCTATGGATGCGACAGCACGCACGGTATGGGCAGCATGGAGCCGCGCCAGGACTCATACGAAGTCATGTACGTCCCGCTGCACGCCATGTTATGCTAGTTTCACAGCGCTGGAGCTCACATTGCCACGGTGTGATCCCATGCAGGTCAGACGGCGTGGTGGTCCCTGTCGGGGAGCTGACGCCGAACCAGAGAAGTGGCAGCTTCTTCTACAACGAGTTCATCGTGTACCGCACGGAGCAGGTCAAGCTCCGCTACGTGCTCATGGCCGACCTATAGCGCGCACCGAGTCAAACGTGCTCCGAAATACAGCTCGTGAAGCTGCAGCATATTAATCACTAATTAACATTCTCTGTGCCTCACGTTAGTGCAACAACCGTGTGTGAATGATTGTCGATGCGTAATGGCTCACTACCGACTAGCAAAAACGGCAACAGCTTGCATGAGTGATGGTTATCAGATCTGCGTCCGCTGATGAGTGATGGTCAAGTTCAACTGTCGGAGGGATCCGATGATGAGATTTAATGTAGGGACACCCACAGTACTTGATACTGGTCACTGTGTACTCATTCTCCGCGCGGAGCGCACGAAGCTCCGCCACATTCCTCAATTTGCGGAGCAACATGACCGTCAACGCCTCCATCGTCGACCCCAACAGCCGCTGCAGCGCCGTCGCCACCATCTACAAGGATGCGGACGGCCTCCAGTGGACGTACATGCTCAACCTCACCGATATCACCTTCGGGACCTTCGGGTGCGTTCCAAGATCAAGCAGTTATGGTAGTTGGGCGCTCGACACTCACCCGCTCTCTCCTGGACTTCAACAGGAACAACAAGTTCTACATGGCGCAGCTGATCCAAGACCGTGGGAACTTCGTCGTGTTCCGCCGCTGGGGCCGTGTCGGCGACAAGTCACCGCAGGTGGGCGCTCGCTAGTGGTCCTTTGAGGTGTCTGACGGTACTGATTTAACCTCTCGCTTGCGCCCCAGTGCTCGATTGAGAACCACCGCGACTCGCTCAAGTCGGCCATGTCGGAGTTCAAGCGCGTATTCGCCAGCAAGAGCGGCAACCGGTGGCCGCTCAAGAAGCCTTTCGAGAAGAAGAAGAGCAAATATGTACTCATCGGTGCGTCACACTAGTCGCCTGCCGTTGGGATGAGGATTGCTGGATGCTAACACTCTGTCGCTTCTTCTCGTACTGCAGAATTGGATGAGGACGAATCGGGCGACAAGGGAGAGAGCAAGGACATCACCATCGACAACTCCAAGTCCCTCCCGTGCTCGCTGCCGCCCCCTATCCGCGACTTCTTGCAGGTACGCACTGAGTGGACTGGGGTAGACGCAGTGCAACGCGCGAGCTCACCTGACGCTTGGTGATACAGCTCATTTCCGACCCCAAGGCGCTCGCTCGCGACATGGAAGCGATGAATATTGACCTGAAGCGCATGCCGCTTGGTATGATTTGCATAATGCTGTGCCAGACAGTGAGATTCCGCCTGCTAACCTCAAGGTTGCTGTTGGTTGGTTGTTGCTGCAGGCAAACTCTCCAAGGCGCAGATCTCGCAAGGCTACACGATCCTCCGGCAGATTTCCTCCACGATCGAAGAAATCGCCGAGCGGAGTCCGACGTCTGACCCAACACCGTCAACGAGGCGTCGACGCGGTCGGAAGAAGAACAGCGCAAGCCAAGCGCAGGCCGCAAACGCGAGCGCGGTCCTTGAGCTGCAAGCCAATCTCCAGACGCTCTCCAGCGACTTTTACACGCTCATCCCGCACGATTTCGGGCGCTCGCTGCCGCCGGTGCTCGAGTCGATGGAGGCCGTCAAGGAGAAGCTGGACCTGCTGGAGATGCTGTCGAACGTGGGGATCTCCCAGGAGCTGGGAGCGGTCGAGAAGGTCAAGAAAGAGAACAAGAAGGACGAGGAGCGTGAATCGCACCCACTGGATACCCGATACGAGGCGATCGGAGCCGAAATGGAGCCCGTGGATCCGACGGGTGACGAGTTCAAGCTCATCGAGAGGTGTGCGGATGCTCCTGTATGCGGAAGACAGAGCGTTGTTGTGGCTAACGCTTGTTGCATCGCGTGCCCAGCAGATTTGTGACGACGACGTGCAGCGCCAAGCAGCTCCCGTCTATCTTCTCCGTCCTGAAGGTGGCACGGCCTGCGGAGGAGGCCAACGCCGACGTCTTCCAGTCCGTAGACAATCACCAGGTAAGTCATTTCAAAGTTGATTGCCTCTACCACGTCTTTATCTGACGATGATACCGCTTGTTGCCGCTTGCGGTACAGCTCTTGTGGCACGGCTCGCGCCTGTCAAATATCGTCGGCATCTTGTCGCAGGGACTGCGTATCGCACCTCCCGAGGCACCAGCGAACGGCTACAACTTCGGCAAGGGGGTACGCTGAACATCAGTTCGAGTCGCTTGGCGGTGCGGAGGCTTGCGAGCTCACGCGATTCTGTTTGTGACCTTGATCGTGATTGAAGCTCTACTTTGCGGATGCGCTGGCCAAGTCGTCCGCGTACTGCTACGCGTCGCAAACGCACCGGAGGGTACGCCAGAAGCCCATGGCAGGTTGCGATACATTTGCTCACTCGACTGACGCTTGTGCGATCCCCCAGGGCGTGTTGTTCCTGGTCGAGGTGGCGCTCGGGAAGCAGTACAAGACGCCGGAGCGCGAGTCCCTGGACTACGCGAAGCTCAAGGACACGTACGGGTGTGACAGCACGCACGGCGTGGGCAAGGTCGCGCCGCGAGAGGACGCCTGCGAAATCATGTAAGTGCTGTGTCGTCCGTTAGCCTTCGCCCTATCCTATAGCCTTGCTGACGGTCTCTCTGTGTGCGTGGACGGTCTCAGGTCGGATGGCGTGGCGGTCCCCATCGGCGAGCTCAAGCCGATCGACGGGCGCGACGGGTTCCTCTACAACGAGTTCATCGTGTATCGGCCCGAGCAGGTCAAGCTGCGCTACGCGCTCACCGTCGACTTCTAGAATTATACACGACACCTCCATGCACATTAGAGGTGGCGATAGCACGGTAGCCCATTGCGCGTTGGCGTCATGCCAGACACGAAGAAGCGCATCCAGTCAGCAAAAGCGTAGCCATGCGGGAATCTCTGTCCATGCATATCCGTCCCATATGAGCCATAAACTAGACACAAATATAGTTATGAGGCGTATTACGCCGTACATTCGCACCGTGCGCGACACTTTCGTGCTCAGTGAATCATTCTGTCGCACGCGGTAACTGCCCTCCCGCGGGGCGCTTCCTATTCTTTGTGAGGGGCGATAACCAACCTCGGCAAAACATCTTGCGTTCACTATAGGAATCGTCCGCTTTCCACCGCTTCGGCCTCCAAACTGTCGGGATTGGCGGTCGATCTGCGCCGACGGGACTCGCTCGCGCGCGACGCTGAGAGACATGGGGGAGCAGGGCGAACCGCAGCCGCAGCCGCTCCCGCTGGTGCCGGTGGAGGTGACGGCGGTGGCGGCGGAGAGCGAGCGGCGGAGCGGCGGCGAAGGCGCGGCCGGCAGCACTGAGGCGCCACCGACGGTCGACGAGTCGGGCGCGTCGCGGCCGCCGCGCGCGCTGCGGACGCCGTCCAACAACGCGACCAGCCCCGTGCAGAAGCGCCGTGCGAGTGCGCACGGCAGTAAGAGCAGCAACGGGCGGGAGCGAACCGCGCGGACGGCGGGCGGACGCAGCCACAGCAACACGCCGACGCTGCCGCCCCTGCCGCCGCCCCCGCCGGTTCCTGGAGGGACGGGCGAGCAGGGCGCGGGAAGGGCGTCCGCGGCGGTCGTGGCGACCAGCGACACGGCCAGGATGCTGTCGAACTCGCAGTCGGAGCGCGAGATCGCCGAGTTCGGGCGCGTGCTGGACGACATGCTCACGCGCGTTACGTGCCGCGAGCTCGTCAAGAAGACGGCTGACTACATGGTGGCGTTCCCGCACCACTCGGTGCGCTTCCAGCTCAAAATGAAGCAGGTGATGGACGACGCTTCTTCTTCTTGGTGGAGGGGGAGGGCGCGGCGGGGGGAGGGGGGGGGATCGACGTCTCTGTGTGTGTGTGCTCGTACATGTGTATATATGTCTGTGTACTCGTGCGTGCGTGTAAGACGAACGAGGATAGTGTAAACGCCTGCGTTGTCGATCATGCGTTGGATCCCCGGCCTACTACACACCAAACAACCTACGGCCGTGCCCAAAACTCCGTGCGATGGTATGGGAACATCTCTGACGCTTCTTGTTTGTCTGTGACCCTTGTGTCGAAGCAGCGCGCCTTCAGCGACGCCACGCGGCAGTTCCAGGCCAAGCTCATGCTATTCTACGTACTGCACGAGTTCCTCAAGTCGTTCCAGGGCGAGCCGCTGCTCGCCATCCAACGCGAGTGGTTCCAGACCGTCGACGACATCCTGCACGCGTGCGTGCGCGACCTGCGCAACAACGACGACGGCCGGAAGCGTCTCTTCAAGGTACGGACGGTGATTCCCATAGCTCATGACAGTAGACTCACTCTCGCCTCCGTGATGGACCTGATCAAACACCAGACGCTCGCTCGCTGGGAAGAACTAAAATTGTATCCTCAGAAGATCAAGGGCTGGAAAAGTCTCGTGCTGGGGGAAACCAAGCCGCGCCGCGCGCCGATGAGGCTACCCAAGAACGAATCGGAGCGCCAGATGGAGGCACCCGACCAGTTGCAGCAGTTCCCACCGCCATTGGGTCTGCCGCAGGTGCAGATCGACCGCACCAACTACCCTTTCGTCTTCGAGCGCCGGGATTTTGCGAGCAAGTACGACCTCAAGCAGCACTGGCGGTTCACGGCGGTCGCGTTCGTTGACGTGCTGGCCCAGTGCCTCGGCCTGAGTCGCGACATCTCGCTGACCGCGTCCGTGTTCTTCCACCGCGTCTTCGACCGCGGCATATATGCTCGCGAACGCTTCAAGTTTGCGGCGGCATGTATTTTCCTGGCCGCCAAAGCTGCCAGCAAGCGCATGAAGCTCGTCCGCATGGTCCGCATCATGCACGACATCTTGGAGACGCCGCTGATGATGGGCGACGAGGAAATCCTCGAGCTAGAGCGCATGCAGCTGCTGCACTACGAGATCGAGGTGCTCAAGGCCATCAACTTCGACCTGACGATCGAAATGCCCTTCTACTACCTGCGCCGGACACTAGAGCAGATGCCCGATGATTGTAAGTGACTCGCGGACATGGAGAAGTGATCGTGGCGCATTGGGACCGAGTCACTAACGTTTTGTGCGTTTGATGCGAACGTTTGACAGTCCGCAACGACATTTCACAAGATGCTCAGGCTATTCTGGAGGAGCTGTACGTCCCTCGCACATTTCGACTACCTGCTCGCCACCGTCTCAGTGACCTGACGACCTACATTGCTCTTTTTCCGACAGATTTTGGATCCCGGAGTGTTTGACGACGTCGCCGCGGTTTCTCGCGGAAGCTGCAGCGTACATCGCGTCGAGAAATCATGACCGTGTGTTCGACTTTCGATGGTGTCACGAAGATGAGCAGGGCAAGGCTTTCACGGAACGCAACGCAAGTACGTTTGATCACTTTTTGGGCTGTTGGCTGTCATGGAGTAGGCTGTTTGACTAAAACTCTCTGCTTGTAACAGAGGATATCATGAAACACTATCGCTTGCTCGCGGAGTGGAAAAAGGGCCAGCGCAGCCACTTTGACGCGTTGACCCGCTTGGGCGGCGAGCGCAGCCTTGGCGACGTGTTTAAAGCGCAGCAAGGCGGGCTCCGTCTGGACACGACGATGATTCAGGTCGAGGAGGAGTACACGGAGAAGGGCAAGAACGAGTCGAAGGACCGCGTGATTGTGCGCCTGATTGGCAACGAGGACTCATCTGCCGGGCGACCATCAGGGACCGACCGTTCGCGGCGGAATGACGCGTCGTCGCGGAACTCGACGTCACAGAAGCGCCGGCGTGACAACACAAGCGACTACCGCCCCATCAAGCAGGAGTACGACCCTCAACGCTCCAGCAGAGAAGCTGAGCGGACGTACAACACGGGGCGAGATCGCGATCGCGGCCGCTCGAGGGACCGTGAGTACAACACCGAGCGTGACCGGTACAGCACTTCGAGCCGAAGCCGCAGCGCGAACGAGGGGGGCAGCTCGCGTGCCTTGAACTCCTACCCAAAATACGACACAAGTGCGAGTCGTCGCTCGGAGGAGACTCGGGGCAGTCGCGACAGCAGCAGAGATAGGAGTTACCAGGCCGACCAGCGGTGGGAAGACAAGTATGGCCGTCGAAGCCGAGACGACGACCAGGGGTACGACTACGAGCGCGGAGGATCCGGGCGGGGGCGCAGTCGGGACCGGAATTACGATCGCGGCTACGGCGATCGTGATCGCTACGACGATCGTGACCGCTACGACGATCGCGGGGACGAGTACGACAGCTGCCGCTACGATGACCGCGACCGGTACTACGACTATGACGACCGCCGCGGCGCCCGAGAGTTCGACGACAGGTACGACCGCGATCGGGGGTTCTCCGGGGGTCGGGGATACGACTACAGTCGCGGGTCGCGCAGCCCGTCGTCATCCGACGCCACAACTTCGCGGAAGAAGAACAAGAAGAAGCGCAAGCGGGGATACAGCAAGACGCACGAGAGTCGCACTCCAAGTTCGAGCCGGAGTCCGAGCCGCCCGACTCGCTCCGACGCGCGGGATGACGATCGTCGACCGTCGAGTGCTGCAAGCGAGCCCTCACGTAGCAATAGTGGAGACGACCGCCGCAACGGGAGCAGCGCGGTGGCACAACCAGTCGGTACGAGCGAGGGGAGCGTGCGGATCAAGAGCGAGCGTGCCGACAAGTGAAGCAGTTGATCGAGTGTAGCGGCGCGGAAGAACTCATAACGGAGAGCACACAACGCGAGAGCGATGCAATGAATTGGGAGCGATGCGTTGGCTGTGCGTTGGCTGGGTGGATCGGCAGAGGTGGCTTGCTGTGAGGGTGAGGATGGATGACTCGGGTGCTGACAGTCTCGAGACCAGTCGTCGCTGCCGAGTTGCCAGTTGGCTCTCCACACGCTGACAAAGGCGACAACCTCGCCTGCATCGAGTAACTAGGTAGTCAAGCACCTCATCCAGCCAGTCGACGACTCGGTAAGCCGTCGGACAGACGCAGAGACGACAGGCGCGGCAGCTGCCGAGCGCATGTCGGGCATCTGGTGTTGGCCAAAGGGTATGTGCAACAGGATCCACTCAATTATTGGATTGTGAAAACGAAATGAATAAAATTAATTTCATCAAAACAGGTCGGTCCGACCACCAAACTGCAGATGCAGTGTACTCTTTTGTGTTAGTCTAAACTGCTGACAAGAAGGCATGTGAATGGTTTAAAATACACGATGCAGTGATATGATTGGCGGAAATTGCGCTTCTTGTTCTTCCCGCTGGTTCCTGGTTTGGCGCGCTTTTTCTCTTTTCCCGCGCGCGCTCAAACCTCCAAACGACCTGCGAGCGCGGGAGAAAGGGTGTGCGTGTCATTCCTCATCTGCCCGACGGCCTTTCCTCCTGTGCGCGCCGGCTGTGGGGCCTCCGACCGACCGCAATCACCCGCCGCCACTAAAGCAGCAGCGCAAGCGACACGCCTTCCTCCTGACGCTCGGTGTGATCAGCTCCAAGGATGGCGTCGCCGCCGAAAGAGCGGCCAGAGGCGGCCGCGTCGTCGCGAGCGAGCGACATGGCGCGCGCGCAGCGGTCGGCCATGGCGCTGCGCCTGGCCGCGAGCATCAAGGCAATGAGTCCGCACGCGCTGAAGGCGCTGGCGACGGACGCGGCGGAAGCAGAGCCCGACGCGGAGCGGGAGAGCGAGGACGCCAGAGCGGGACACAAGACGCTGACGGGCCGCCGGCGAACGCCAACGCGACTGGCGCCCAGCCAGCAACCACCGAGGACACCGAAGCGGCAGACGCCACCCAAGACGCCCATGCAGCAGACGCAACAGACGCCGAAGCAGCGGACGCCCGAGCGCGACGACGGATCGCTCAGCGTGCTCTCCAGCGACGCATCGCCCAGCGAGAGCGTGTTTGAGTTTCTCAACTCCACAGGTACGGGACTTCACGCACTGCTGCGAGCTCTATGACTGAATGACTAACGTGTTCGCTGTGGCGATGACAGACGCGTCGGGTCTGGCGCTGTTCACGCCGCCACCGCAGATTCAGACGCGCACGACGCGGTCCATGAGTATCGCGTCCGTCACGTCGTCTCCTGGGGCGGCAGGCTCGCGCCACTCGAGCGCCGCGTCTTCCCCGTCGCAGTTCTTCCGGTCGCCCGTGCGGTCACGGAAGCCGAGCTCCGGCAGCTCCACCCACAGCAAACGACATCTGACCACTCCGTCGCCAGCATCCGCTCGACTCAACAGAACACCGCGACGACCTCGCAGTGTCGAGCGCAAACCGGTGGAGCCTTTGGAAGTGCGCATCAAAGAGGAAGTTCTTCCTGTGGACGACCTCCTCGCTACGTCTACACACGCAGCGGACGGCCTCATGAAGCAAGAGCTGACAGACGACCTCGACAGCCTGTCTCCGTGGCTGCGGTTGACGACCACACCGAAGCGTCCGGCCAGTGCGGTCCGAACGCCTTCACCTTCGTTGAAACAGGCCAACTTCCCACTCTCGCGACGTCTGAAGGATGCATTCGATGAAGCGGAAGTCCTCGATGCGGGAGAAAGTCGACGAAACTCGCTCGATGGAACAACGGACGATCTATTCAGCGCGGCGCCAAGTGGACTTCAAGGCACGCTGAGCGACCACGACTCCTTCTTCTCGTTCGCCAGCTCGCTTTCGCCTCTGGTCAACACGGAGGAGCTCGAGGCCAGCTTCCTGTCCGTCCGGCTGTCGCCGATGACCTCCTTCGGCTCATATGAGCTCCCGCGGCTGTAAGTTTACGTGCTCATGGCATCTGATGTTGAAACTGAAGACATGATCTAACGTGTCGTCGCGTTTCATACTGCAGGCTTCCACCCTTTCCAGTAACTCGCCCCGAAGATGACCCCGACGAGGAGAAGGCAGCGGCAACGTCCATGAAGGCGCCAAACTCCCAACGCGCTTCTCGCGGCTCGAACAGCTCGTTGGGCAGATCATCCGCGACTTCGTTGATGGGTACGTCATTCCCGAACATCAAAGCATCGACCAGCGCGACGCCGGGGAAGGACCAGCGCTCCAAGCTTCAAAGCCACTCCATTATGAAAACGAAGCTGCACTCGCCCTTCGAGGCGGTGCCGTCGTCCTCTACGCGCGACTTCCAGGCCATCAACAACAGCCTGTGCGTGCCACTGTTCTTTTGCAGTCTTCGATTTCACTTTGACGTTGTTGACGTGATGACCTCTCGTGATGACTTTTCATGACGACAGCAAGCGCAAGGGTCAAGGACGCAAGCGAAAGTTCGAAGAGAAGCGCACTGGGTCCAATGTGCAGCGCAAGCTGTTGCACACGCCAGTCAAGGCGTCTCCACTGCACGCTATTCGGTCACCGCTGCATCCGTTGAACGGCCGAATGCCACACAGGTCTATCAACCCGACGTCGCTTCCGTCGCTGGACGAAGATGAAGATGAAGGACGAACAGCTCGGGATGCGTCGTCATTGAAGACAAGTTCTAGCGCAGGCTGCGTTCAGCAACTCAAACTTGAGACCCCGGTGAAGACACCGTCATCGCATCAGTCCAAGAAGCGGAAAGCGCCTGGCTCACCAGAGAGCCAATATCGTCTTGATGGATCAACTCCAAAACTGGTCAGCGTGCTCCAACATCGGAAAACGTCGACTTCTTCAGGGTATTCAGCGACGATGCCTGTGATCAAGACGAGAGCTGATGTTGCTCCTTCTGACAGCATCATGCAACCATCCGTTGGTGTTGCTGTCAGTACCCCAAAGACGCCCATGGTGCTGCCGATGCAGACTCCAGTCAAGGAGGCAGTTGCTCAAGCGTGCGTGCCTGTACCCCCGATCATCACGGCGACAAAGCCCAAGAAGGCGCCGTGCAACTGCAAGAAGTCCAAGTGCCTCAAGCTGTACTGCGAATGCTTCGCCAGCGGGGGCTACTGTGACGAGAGCTGCAACTGCGTTGGCTGCTCCAACACACCGGCGATGGAGGCGGAGCGGCAGGAGGCGATCAACGCGCGGCTCGAGAAGAACCCGAACGCGTTCAAGCCTAAAATTGAGGCCACGGCCCTGTCTCCAAACTCGGCAGCGGTTGCAGCACTGACGGCCACGACGGCAATGATGGCCGGTTCTAGCTCCTCGCATGTCACTGGCTCCGCTGGAGCGGCCACGTTCTTGTCGCCACTGGCGACCCAGCGGCTTTTGTTTCACAACGGGAGTGGTGGTGTCAAGAAGATGCACAAGAATGGCTGCCACTGCAAGAAGTCGGCTTGTCAGAAGAAGTACTGCGAGTGCTTTCAAGCCGGCGTGCCCTGCGGCGACAACTGCCGCTGCATCGTACGTTTCTCTGCTTCTCGATCCCGACGCTACTCTATGTTGGTCTTTCTAACAAACGCGCTTCGTACTTTCCTTATTAACAGGACTGTAAGAACAAGGCGCCGTGCGCAGCCCACGCGAGTCCAGCCATGTCGTCCGTGTCCGCGATGACGCCGTCGCGAGAGATCGACGAGGCGTTCGTGTCGCCCGTTCTCCAGGGCGTGCGCAAGCGCTTGCGCATCGACCGCGAGACATGGGCGAAGAACTTCTCGTCTCCTTACGAGTCGTCGCCGACCAGCCTGCGCGAACGTACTGAGCGTTTCCGCTCGCGCCTCCAGGCCGTCACGCACGCCACGACGCCTCTGAAGGCCGTAGTCGGTCCCAGCGCGACATTGGCGTCGTCGACTTCGTCGAGTGGTGGCGACACTGGTCCCCTCAGTGTCCGTCTGAAGCCTATCCCGACCCCAGTGCTGTCGACTCCCGTCCGATCAACGGCCAAACGTGCTCGCCTCAACCAAGGTACAGCGCTATCTCCTCTATCTGATGCCGCCCCACGCGCGACCTCCGACGCCATCATCTCGTCGAACAAGTCGCGCGAACAAAGTGCGGTTGTCTCTTTGGCTGGTAGCGACAAGCTGCGCACCGCGTCGAGCAATCGCGTGTTCGTGCTGCCGCTCTTCGGCGACAAGCTGCCGCCTCTGCGAATGTCCGTGAGCGCGCAGATCTTCCGCTTCCTGACCAACTCGGACTTGCACAACGCGAGCCTCGTGAGCCGCTTGTGGAGTCAGGTGGCGCTCGGCGACTCGGTGTGGGATCACGCCAACTTCGTCCCTGCTGGCTCGAGCGAGGGCGAAGACCAAGGAGAGCTCCAGACGTCGCTCGTGCTTCGAGCGTCCACGACGGCAACTGCCAAGTGAAGCAGGTACGACCCGAGCGATCGGTGGCGCGCCTGCGACGTTGATATTATCGTATATTCCCCTTCAAGTAGTTGATTCCGTCTCGTAGGATAGGTAGAATAGCAGTCAGTAGTTCCTGTTGTAGTGATATGATTTATAGCAGACAGAGAGATGCCCGTCGACTAGCAGCACACTGCATGGCTTCATTCATTCCCGACAGACCCTCAGCACTAGCACTCCTGTTCCACAGCCCCGGTCACCCAGGACACAAAATCCCAGCCGCCTCCAGGTGAGTGCGATACACGCTTCACGCTCTTGACACTTAACTCACTCACGTCTCTCTTTGTCAGTCTCTAGGCCGAGACGGAGGACGAGTGCGGCTTTGATTGGCGTGGCACGCGGCGCGGGTTGTCGAGCGACACGTGCTGCATGCGTACGGTGCCGAGGATCGTCTCGGGCAGCTCCTCCTCTGACTGCGCCTCGATGAGGAAGGCCATGTCGATCACCAGCGATTTAGTCACGCCTTGCACCATGCCCACGACCGTGTTGGCGACCGAGTTGGATGAAATGTCGATGTCCACCTCGAAATAGTTGTCGCCGCGGTAGTACGGGCACTGCAGTTTGTTGCCGAGCAGCGCTGGCTTGGAGCCGACTGACTGCCGGATGATGAAGCTGCCCTCGACGACCGTCGGGATGAGCTTGAAGCGCGAGTTGCGGAACGCGTCGTCGCCGTCGATGAAATCGTTGAGCAGCTCCGAGAAGGCCGTGCCGTCCTCGAACCAGTTGTCGCGCGACGGCTGGAAGTAGAACACCATGCCCACGTTCTCCGGTCCTGGGATGATGAGGTTCACGACGAACGTGAACTTGCCTGGGTTCGAGTTCGCCACGCTGCCGGGGAGCGACGACAGGTTGTACCGGTCGCGCGTCGACTCGAACGACAGCAGGTCGACGCCCACGAGGTGGAAGGGCGACTGCGCCGACGGCGCCTTCTTCTTGTCTACCAAGTAGTTGGGTCCGCGCACCCGGAACAGCGAAGGGTCCGGCTCAGCCCACATGGATTCGGGCAGCGACGTTGTGCCCAGCCGCGTGACACCTTGGACGAGCCCAGACGCGTCCACGAACGTCTTGGGAGCACTCGCCGCTGTGTCATCTCCAACGTTCGACCCGCGCTCGGACGTCGCTGCAGCGGTGGCACCACCAGCACTCTCTTCTTCGGTTGACGCGGGCGTGACGGTGACCATAGGCGTGATGAAGTCCGACGAGCTCATCTCGTCGCGAATGCCGATGATGCTGCGGAGCATGGGCAGCGCGAGGTCGACGTCCATACCGAGCTGCCGGTACAGCCGCGACCAGCCGCCGGGGTCGTAGCGCAGCACGTACGTCACGAGCGAGCGGATGGCGCCGCTGGGCACGCGCTGCGGGGCGATGACGAAGCCGCCGCCGAGCAGGTTGGCGCGCACGTAGTTGTGGCGCACGCGGCACTCGGGGTGGTCCACGCTCTGGAACATGACGAAGAAAGACCCGTCCTCTTCTCGCCGCCAGTAGCGCATCAGCACGAGGTCGCGTGCCTTCTGCCACAGCGGCCAGAGGTATGTGGGCCGCTGCGTGATGTACACGATGTCGGCGTGGTCGTCCATGGCCTGAACGACGCGCATGGTCGCGATCGACGGGTCCCAGCGCTGGAAGCGTTTTTCGTTCATGAGCAGCCGGAACACCTCGGTCGGGGACCCGTTCACCACCTGCGAGACGCGGAAGGACGGGATCTCCTCGGCCATCTTGCTCCTTGACGACGCGTTAAGCGCCGCGCTCGACACAGAGGAGGACGACGAGGAGGGCGGCGCCGCGACGGCCAGCGCACAGACGCCGATGGCCGCGAGCGCTGTGGCGACACCCACGAGCACGCTCTGCACCCACGAGAAGGCGAGGCTGAAGGACAGCAGCGCGCTGACCGTGGCCGTGATGAGCAGCCCGTTGCTGGCCGCCGCGTGCTGCGCGAACAGCGAGGCGGCCACGCTCGGGCCCAGCGGTGACTCCTGCATGACGCGCAGGCCCTCCGTGACGCGCGCGAGCCACCAGCCCTGCTCGGCGCGCGCCGTGTCGGCGTCCAGGTTGAAGAGCGAGACCGTGTCCTCGTCGGCCTTGACGGCGGCCGAGACCGTCGCATTGGACACGACCGAGAGCCCGAGCGGCGGCGGCAGCGAACTGCCGAACACCTCGGCGTCCGAGCGCATCTTACGCTGGTGGGCCACCAGCTCGCGCAGCGAGCGCACGGCGGCCTCGACGGCCTTGCGCCACTGCTTAGCGTCCGCCTCCGTCTTGGCGCCCAGGTCCAGGAAGCGGTCCTTCTTGTACGACTTCTCGCCCGCCTCGACCGCGAACGTGATGCGGAACATCCACACGGGCCCGTGGTGCTTGTGCTTGTCCTCAGAATTGAACACCGGGCCCACCAGGCACCCGTCCGTCAGCACGTACGTGCCGCGCGGTGCCGGGTCCCCGCGCTTGCGGTAGTAGCGCAGCTGGTTCCCGTCCAGGACGAAGTACCGCTCCACTATAAGGTAGGGCGCAGGTAGGACGAAGCGTCAGTCGTTCCCTACTGGGTAGGGCGCAGGTAGGGAGCAGACAGAGATACACAACGTACACCAGATGAGGTTCATGTGGTCGCGGCGCTTGGTGAGCCAGCCCTCCATGGTGACTGGGCCGAGGGATAGAGCGACGAGGTAGGGCGGACTCGCGCCGGTAAGGCGGAATTGTTCTCCTGGTAGGGCGGCCAGTTCAACTGGCAGTGTAAGTAGGGCGGGCGGTGGATTTCCGGGGCTCTTCGTTGTGACACGCGCGGGTTGACGTTTTACAACCCAGCGGCGGTCCCATTTTAGTGACATATACTGACGCACAGACGGGACAAAGCGGATCATCGTCACTATAACGGGGAACTGGGACGAATCGTTGTGTGTCAAATAGATGAGCGAGCCCAACCCAACGCAGTGGCCATCATCATGGGGAACTTGACGATGCATTCTCTGTTCTCTCTCATCGCCTGTTGCCCCTGACAGTCCTCTGCGCCTGCTTGTCTCCGTCTGGATGCAGGTAGGGGGCGCCTAGAAGCCCATCCAGCCCGTGTACCAGCGGTTCTTGAAGGTGTAGGCGGCGATCATCTGGCGGTACATGAACGTGAAACCGAGGGCGCAGACCACGATGGCGGACGAGCGCACGACCGGGTTGTGCACGTAGATGGCCCACTGCGAGAGCAGGATGAGGAAGATGGCGGCCGCCACGTCGTAGCCACCCACGATCAGGCCCTCGTACACGAACTGCTGACGGCCCGCCGGGTGGAAGTACTTGACGTTGCCCTTGCGGTCCACCTGGTACGGCGGTGGGTCGCGGATGATGCAGTACACCATGCCCGACACCGACAGCCCGTAGAAGAGCTGTTCCAGACACATCACGTGGTCGTCAGTTGACCAACAAGTGTGTAGGAGTAACAGATGAACACGCAGCGCACCAGAGAGACGGTCATCCACAGCTGCTTGCGGCGAAGCTTGGCCAGCACAAAGTCGATGTGGTCGAGCACTAGCTTGGCCACGATCACGATCAGCGCCAGGAACGTGGCCGCGATGACGTACAGGAACGTCTTGGAGCGCTGGATCTCGAACTGCATCAGAGGAACACGCAGAGCACGACCAAGTTATGTCAGTTCGAGCGCCATCGACAGTGATTAGGAGCGGAGGCGACGCACATCGAAGCCCGTGTGCTGCTTGACGAATTGATTGAGCGCCTCGGCGTTCTTGCCCTGCGTGTAAATGTTGAACACGTTCTGTGGCGGCGCCTTGGCCTTGGACGGCACGGCCTGGCCCTTGTCCTGCTTGTGGTCCGGCGCCACGTACACAATGTGCGGCGCCGACGTGAAGTCGTACTGCAGTGGGGAACGAGACGCGCGCGTGAGCACTCAGACTGCAGCAGGTAACAATCAAGGGACGCCCCGCTCACCATGCCGAAGGCCTGCTGATTGGCGTCAAAGTCCACGACGCCGAAGAAGATCTCGAGCCCGTCGCGCGTATCCACCTTGACCTGCTTGGCGGCCTCGTACGACTCGCCCAGCACCACGAACTCGGGTGCCACTTGCCTGTAGCAAGCATAACATCAGCGACTACGTCAGCGCTCGTTCCAACTGGTAGAACGGCGGTAAATCAACAGCAGCCGAGACGTACGCGCAGGTTTCACACTTGTACTTCTCGGCGGCGGCCGTGAAGAGCAGCACGAGGTGGTACGGGCGGTCGGGGCGCACGACGTAGCGCTCGAAGAGCTCGTTGGTGAGCGGCACGATGCCGTCGCGCATGCGCCCGTGCAATTGCGCGAGCTTCTCGCTGCCCTTGAGCGGCTCGCCCTTGCTCTTCTTGGCCGCGTCCACCTCGCCCGTCATCACGACGGACAGCAGCAGCGCCACGGCCGCCAGGGCCAGCGCCACGAAGCGTCGGCGCGCCATACTCTCGCTCGGTCCTTCTGGTCGCTGAGATTGCGTGCAGCGAGCGATAAAGTGCGCACGCAGGTCGGGAGTCCGCCGCGCGCTTTTCCAATGCTATCCCCCCGTTATGACGCCCTCGTTCCACGTGTTGAAAGATCGGCAGCTCCGTTGTCAGCGCTGACTCCTGACGGATTTTCCTCCAATAATAGCGTCGTATTAGGTTTTTAACACGTTTTCAGCGAATCATGTATGCTCATTGCGTTCATTTCAGCAAATCAACGAGAAAAATGCTGAATTTTTATTTTTCCGCTAATGAGAATTCCCCGATGGTCTGGAAACCGCACATTAATAACCAATCAGGAGCGTTTTATACTTCAAAATGGTTTGCGAATCAAAAGCGGGCGGAACAGGAAGAGCTATGGTCGCCACCTTGGAACTCGCGCCGCTGCTGCTGCTGGACGCCATGGCGCCGCACGCGGAGCCCTCGCCTGCTGCTGGCGGTGCGTACCGTGCGCCGGAGGATCTGGAGCTGGTGCACGTGTTCGCGCTGTTCCGGCACGGGGACCGCACTCCCATCACGCGCGTCGTGAGCGCGGGCATGGCCATGGACCAGCGCGAGACGAGTTTCTGGATCTCGCGCATGCCCGAGCTGGGCGTGCTCTCGGCGCTCAATAGCGGCTCGCAGGTCGCGGACTTTGACGAAGACTACCTCACGCGGGATACGAGCGAGGAGAAGCGCCTGACGCCGCCCAAGGAGGCGCACCACGGCGGCCGCTGGCCGTGCGGACAGCTGACGCTCAAGGGCGTGCACATGATGCGCGCCAAGGGCCGCGCGCTGCGCGAACGGTACGCGGGCTTACTCGCGGACGTCCAGCCGAGGCGGGACGTGCACGTGCAGTCGACCAACATCCGCCGCACCATCCGGTCCGCGCAAAGCGTGCTGGCTGGCATGTTCCCTGAGCATTTCTCGGGCTTCGATGACGATGAAGAGGGCGGCAACAACATCAACAGCAGGAAGGCAGTACCAGAGGGCCAAAGCTTCGTGGTGTTCGCAGATGAGTCGAACGCACTGGCGCCGCAGCACTCGTACGAGCTGTACAGGGACCTGGGCGAGCTGCTGGCGTACGAGATGAAGCACAACGCGCCCATCGATGTGCCCGCGGCCGCCAAGCGCATCCGCGAGATTGTCGGCGCGCGCCGAGGCGATAAGCGCGTCGCATGGACAGGATGTGCGTGCTTCTTCATTGTTGGGTATGGCTGCTGCTCGAGTATGTTCTGACTGGTGTGTGTGTGTGCTGGTGCCAGTGCGTGAAGTGCTCATTTGCCGGCGTTCGCACGGACTGCCGGTGCCCGAGGGGCTGACGGACGAGCTGTTTCGCCAGATCTGCGACTTTGACGCGTGGCTGTGGTTCACGCTGTACGGCAAGCGCAAGTTCTGCGCCGCGAGCTTCCGTAATGGCGTCCAGCGCATCTACGCGCACCTGCGAGCCGTGACCGAGGTGCGTGCATGTGCTGTCGTATTACAACTGACTTGCCACTCATTTCCTACGACTGTATGTACAACAGGGAATGCTGTCGTACAAACTGTCGCTCTTCTCGGGCCACGACAACTCGCTCGTGGCGCTGCTGTGCGCGCTGGAGCTGAGCACGCCGCGCGTCATCCCGCCGTACGGAGCCATGCTTACGTTTGAGCTGTATCGCAGCCGGTCGTCGCGCGGGGTGTTCATCCGGCCGCTTTTCGAGGGCGAGGAAGTGCGCTTCGCTGATCATCAGCACGCGGCGCTGTGCCCATTCGCCGTCTTTGAGGCCGCGGCGTTGCGATTCATCAACCACGTCTACGACGCCGGCAAGGCCGCACTATAAATATGGATGGATGGAATGTGGATAACGCAAGTGATGTTGGCATAGGCTATGAATTGAAGGACAGCAGCGGCAATTGTGCTCTGTCGTTCACGTGAACTATGGAACGAATGCAATGAGCATGGTAAGCATGTCAACTATGGTTTCCCTGCAAGTACCACATCAAGACCGCCATCTTCTTCAGCTCATTCCCAAACGCTCCGACTGCTTCATGAAAGACTTCCCAACGCGGTAGTGACGCCATAGGCACCGACGCTCGAGCCCGTGATGGATCTCCGATATGTTGGGCAGTGTCACGCCGTCCGGGCCATAAAACGACGAGCAATCTGCGTAGGGTGGCAACGTCAGCCGCGCCACACTCGTGCGTCCGCGCAGGCCAGACACGTCTTCAAGTCTTATAGACATGCCCTTCAGGTTCACAAAACGGAGACGCTTGAGTTCTGCAAGCGCTGATGCGTCCTGAAGCGGCTCGCATCTCAACGCGATCGAGCGCAGCTGCTTCAGGTTGCAGAGCGATGACTGCAGTATCGGCGTGAATTCGTTGGTCTCACCGTGGGCATTCGGCTCGCGACCATAATGACCATATAACGTCAAGTGCTCGAGCTAGGTCAACTCGCCAAGAGCGACCACGTCCTCCATTTGCATTTCTGTGCCCAAGCGTAGCGTCATCAGCCTCGGCAAGCTCTGCACGACGCTTTTCACGTCTAGCTTCCTGACCAGCACCTCCAACTCCCGTAAGCGTGGGAATTTGCCTGGCACGAAGCGGGTACGAATGGCTCGCTGCGTATCACGAAGCGTCAATGCCTCGAGCTGAGGCAGCGTGACTTGCTCAAGCGGTGCGGCGGGGGGGGGGCCAAACACATCAGTATCTTCAGCTTGGGCAGACCTTCGATAGCACGCATCGACTCTGGACTGAGATGAGAAAAGCCAAGCGACTGCGAAAGCAGACGCAACTTCTTGAGACCGGCGATGAGACCCCAGTCTGCATCCCTCTTGACGCGGACGTACAGCTCTTCGATCTGCACGAGACCTGACAGCGATGTCAGATCCGTCTGGAGGAGGTTCTCGCTGCCGATGTTCAGTTTCCGTACGTTCACAAGCTGGGGGAGCAGCTCATTGAAGCCAACGCAAGCCCTCGCGCCTGCGATGTCGAGCAACCGGAGTTACGCAGCGATCGGGAACAGCGGGTAGACGCTCAAGTCGTGGCCGTAAAGTGTCAGTTTATTTAAGCACGGCAGGTTCTCCAACGCCCACGTGTCGAACATCGCGCTTCCAATCACCTTCGGCACGCGCAGGTTGGACATTTGGCGGAACTCGTCGGCCTCGTAGGAGAATACAAACCCGATTGTTAGGCTTGTCAGCTCAGGGACATGCCCGGCGAACTTGGTGAGACGGTTAGACTTGCACATCCCGCAGGGAAGCGACAGCGTCTTCATATCACGAGCATGCTCCACCAGGCTGTCCAAGCAGACGCGTGAGCCCCCAAAATCGAGGTGCTTGGCTTAGTACGGAAGCTCCTTCTCAATGCAGATGCCGCGGGTAAAATGATTTACCACTCGAACGCTCTCCAACGCAGGCAGCTTGAACAGACAATCCTGCTGCCAGCCCTCCTCCATCTACACGCGCTCGATGTACGGCCGCATGGTCGCCACCTCGATCAGCCGATCAGCCAGGGTCTCATCCGTCAGGATACGCCACGCCGTCCGCGAGAAGAAGTCTCTGCGTATGGC
Source organism: Phytopythium sindhum (assembly GCA_023334395.1). NCBI lineage: Eukaryota > Oomycota > Peronosporomycetes > Pythiales > Pythiaceae > Phytopythium > Phytopythium sindhum. The sequence goes on from JAASGW010000093.1 coordinate 61,990, forward strand.
ACGTCGACCACGGACTTGCAGAGTCCGAGGAGCGGCAGCTGGTCTTCTGGCGGCAAGAACTCGCAGATGATGGTCCAGCACGTGTGGGTGAAGTGTAGCACCATGTCGATTGCCCTCGAGTGTCGTTCTCTTTGGTCGACGAGTGTCAGAATGACGCCAAACCAACGAGATGCCGCCGTTTGTGAGAGAGAAACAGAACGTTCTGCGTGGGAAGAGAAGATCCTCGCGCTTGAGTCTGGGGGCATCAAGCGCCAGCATATCACAGCTCATACGGGCCACATTACCGATGACTGGCGCACTCCAACAAGAATTCCTTGTATGACCACGGCTGCGCTGCGCACCGACCAGTATCGACCACAGGTTGGGACGCGACCTCAACCATCAGAGCGCGCTTCCGACGTCGCTGTTGCCGTCTGTCGGCATGATCTCCAGACCTTCGGTCACTGGCGGCTTGACGCCATGACGGTGCGGCGCTCCAGACGGACCCGAAGCGACGCGCCGTTATCAAATTCGAGAGGGTACAGAGGATTCTATTGCGGATGATGACGTTGCCGAGTGATTGTGCGTTGGGTGCTGACCACGACGCGAAGATCGCCACGTATGTAAGCATGCGACCGCTCAGTGCCGCGCGCTGATGGCGTGCGCCACGAGAATAGACGCAGCGTCGCGTCCAGTCTATTCGATTCGGCCATTCCCCAACCCGAGCACCAGCCACTGCAGAGACCACGACGCTCGCGCCGACGCTCGCGCCGACGCCCGCGGCCGACTCGACGTGCCGATAGACGTGAACGAAAGCCTCGATGTGAAGCTCGAGTGCGACATGAACGCCAAGTACGGCCCCAGAGGCTATGTGAAGCTGCTCGAAGGCGTACAGCTTTACCGTTTACACCTCGTTTTAGCAAACAGACCAATTCCAACGTACTATTCTTTTGGAGTTATCAAATGTTTGGGCAGTTGCGATGCTTGACGGTCATGTGGTTCTCCTTGGTGCGTCGTGTCACCTATCACATGCCCGGTGTCGGCGCCTTCGTGTCGGACGAAGAGTCGTCGCCCCCATTGTCGTCCGAGGTGTCACCGTTACTTCCCGATGAGCTAGACGAAGCGCCCGCGCCCGTGCTGACCTGCGTGATGCTGGGGTCCTTGCATTGGGCAAGCTCGAGTTCGCACACGTTGCTGTAGGTGACGCCGTCCGAGCCGCACGCGGAGAGTAGACGTCGTTACAGATGGTCGAACACGTCGTCTGCGCGTTTACGACGACAGCCACCGCGGTCGCCGCCGCCAGGAGCATCAAAGATACCCGCAGCATCGCGCAGAGTCGAGAATGGTCACGCCACTGTTGTAGGTCTTAAACTTGGAGAGTGAAAGCAGAAACGAGCAGGCTGTAAGAAGGCAGCCTTTGATCTTCTCTAGATGTTGTGCATGCACAATGCGACACAAAATTTGACTTGGGTAAAGTATGAAGACTGAGTTCAACGTCCAACGATTGGCACAACTGTACGCCCAGGTGATCGATACTACTGTTTTTGATGAGCAGCGGGAAGGCAGCTTGTTTAGTCCTGATAAAAGGGGACTAAGAGCCCACGGCATGGACGTGGACGCTGTTGCAATGGAAACGGAGGTGTCCAAAGGCGGAAATCATATTGCTGCAACAACTAGCCACCAGTGAAGGCTTCCCTTAGCTGCGCGTGCTTTCGAAATGCAGCGCATATAATAGCGGCATTGGTAGGGTGCAGCGGCAAGAGTTGCGATGGCTTCTTGGTGGTACAGTATTTGGCCTGCTTTGACGCTCACGGCGTTATCTTCCAGCTCTTCGTGCCGGTGTTGGCCGTGGCATTGAAGTAGTCCCCCACATGTGATTCGAGTTCCAGAACGAGTGGGTTGGAGGGACACATCATATTGATTCACTCGTCGTCCTCTCCCAAAGTGGACATCCTCAATGCAACACTTTACACTATAGTTGTAGGATTGGGATCGTGTTTCAAGACTTACAGGCCCTGTCTGTCATGATGATGTGAAGGTTGTGCCAAAAATCCATCGCGGGCTTCAAGCTGGGAGTCGAGTGGGACGTGGACGTATTAGATAGTGCTCCACTTCGACGTACAGTGAAATCCCGCGTAAGCACGAGAGCTATAAGCGAGGCCGCAGCCGCTGGATCATGAGGAGTGGCGGTGACTGACCTGACGGGCGGAATGGAGGTCATGGGATGCCGGTAGGGCAAGCAGCAAGTCGAGACGCGACGTAGAACGTCGACAGAAGGAAGGCGGGCGAGCACAGTGAGATCAGCCCGTCAACCTGAGTGATAAGTGGATGTCGGTAATCGACGTTGACACCACTATTCAGTCGCGATCGTAGCCGTCAATTTGAGTGCGGGGCCGTCCCAACGGTCTATCGAATACGCTGTCGACAAGCTCAATCCGCGGGCCCCTTCTGAGTCGATAGGTACAGTGGGGTCGAGACACGAAGGCGTTCCGCTGTTGCCGCCCACCCGCCGTAGCCGGATCCAAAGCGACGCGTCGTTATCAGATTCGAGAGGGCACAGGGGGCATTATTGCAGGGGGTGATGACGTTGCCGAGTGATTATGTAGGGTGACTGTGGGACCCCAGCCCTCTGAATCTAGTAGCTCTACAAAATATACCATCTATATTCTGTTATAATATTATTAAGATAATTTATATAATCAGAAACGATAATATACAGCCATATTATGATGTATATGTATTGATGGAGGTAGTGACGTCGACTCTGCGATACGTTGGCCATCCTTTCGTCGTGAGCGGCGAAAGAAACGGCGGCTCCAGAGACGAAGATCGCCACGTAAGTAAGCATGCAACCGCTTAGTGCCGTGCGCTGGTGGCGGACACCACGAGAATAGACGCAGCGCAGTCGTCGCTCATTGAGCGCGACGCGTCCAGTCGATTCGATTCGGCCCATTTCCCAATCCAAGCGTGAAACCACCAGCCGCAACAGAAACCATGACGCTCGCATC